>JBCAUI010339296.1:0-15076 GCA_038406195.1 Haplosyllis anthogorgicola | reverse complement strand
TTACGCTCAATATATATATACATATATATATATATATATATATATATATATATGTGTGTGTGCGTGTGTGTGTGTGTGTGTGGGTGTGTGTGTGTGTTATAAGCTTGCAGCAATTAATACTCACGCAATCAGCGCAGCTATATTCATTTGCAAAAGAGAAGCTTGCAATGAATTTTTGTTCTGTTTTGTGTCCCATATTGATTTCTTGAAGTTTGACATTTTTATATTGCTGAGGTATAAAGCTCTTTCTGCTTTTTACAGTCCGCAAACTAATACGTCGCCTTGTCATTATAATCTACCTTTGATATGAGTCAAACCAACAAAGCCCCTACTCAAGAAATTGAAAACAATTCCCAGTCCCCCTTTAGAGAAATGATCCACTTTTATAATACATTGGCTGCTCCAATCGCGTTTCACACAAGATGGATATCGACGCCAGTTCCACAGGCACAAAATGTCCCCAAGCCGATCATTTAATTACAATAGTGATAAACATATTTAATTTCGAGAGAGCGCTGGAGAGCTGGGGCCCGGTGCCTCCCTTATTTGGGCATATATAACGGTTGCTAGGGCCAGGGTGCGTCTTATCTCTTTGAGCAGACGCAGGCTGATAGACGCAGATAGAAGGATTGGAGCTCTTCAGTACGGCAGATTCAATCAGCTTTTCCAGGCAGATTTACTAGCGGACTGTTCGCCAGAGATAAGGTAGGTCTGAGCCAGGGCTGGGGGCCTAGGGGTGGGGAGGGGTGGGGGCCTGTGGGGCGGAGATAGTAGGGGCCTGAGCCGCAGAGATAGAGCCTCCTTCAACCGCAGCTACCTAACTACAATCCCCGTGTACAGATTAAGATGGAAAGCGGTGATAATCTTTCTAAAACCCTCTCGTATCTCAAAATGCATTGGCCCCCTTCCCTCTCTATCTCTCTCCGTATAGACACAATCAAGTATCAATACAAAAAATACGTATCTGTACGAACAAACAACAACAAGGATCGGTTAAAAATATCAGCACCCGAAATCAGCTGTGTGTTATCGCCAGTCGGAGACTTAACTCCGGTAAATGGAGTAGTTCTGTAGCCGCTGATGCGCGACTATCTCCCGCAGACTGGGGCCTGCCTCCCTACCCGAAGCTGCTCCCTCGCTCGCCCGACAGAGAGAAAAGCCTTTTGAAAATATTTCGCCGCCGTTGTCGGCCATTTTTCTCGGAGGCTTAGGATTATGTCACGATGGCCGAGATGATAACGCGGTTCGTTCGTCTATAAAACAAGCTGAGCCGCTCACTGCCGTAACACAACAAGCACAACCAGCCGGCTACCGACCGACATGTCTGTTCTCTCGCTTAATTACTTACGTAAGGACTTGCTAACTTACTTAAGGACTTACTTACACACTTAGAGTCTACTTAACATACCTACACTTTAGGATATGAATAGGTCAGTTGCTCGGACTTTGTGTTTTCGACAACTCCTAGTGTTCACTTACTCACCAGCTTATGGACTTACTCACATAAGTTTACTTATTTATGTATTTATACACTCGGATGGGAGTAGGTCAGTTGCTCGGACTTAGGTTTGGAGAGTTGAAGCTTCTCGCTGCATTACACAAAAATCGTATCGTTTTGGAAATGAAGAGAACAAAGAGAACGAAAGAATTTCACGCAGTGCTTTTGATGCGCTATTGTCAAACTTATTATACGAATTTTCGTGTACTGGGTCGGCAAATCCTGGAGTAAAAATATAAATACGTTTGTTGACTTACTTACCAGCTTATGAACTTACTTGCATACTTTAATACTTACTTATCTAAAGAGAATGTGTCAGATTGTTGGATGTAGGTTTAGAGAGGTAAAACTGCACGATTTATTAGTATCTGTTGGCGTTACACGTGAACGAACTTTTCAGGATTTGATGTGGTTACTTTTGATCTGGAAAATAGTCAAAATAGTCAATAGTTAAAATAGCCAAATTTGACGTCACAATTCAAGGACAGTGACATGTTAAATTTACTTATATGACGTCATTGTGACAGAGACGGCTACACCACAAGCAGCGTAAGGGTACAAAATTCTGGACTCTTGACAACGACAATATCTTACGATTTTGCATTGACGCGATATCAGTGGTGTACTCATAGTACAACGCAGAGAGCTACGTGTTGACAAAATTTGTGCTATTTTAAATGGGTGTTTTTGTACGGGAAATATTAAAGTTTATTTTGAAATTTGGCCTAGCTTTTGAATGTCCTGGCTTGGAACCTTTCTTAGTTTCAGTTTGCATCGTGGTTATGTGTGATTTTGACTCGAAGAGGATGCTGTAAGATGGATTTCCACATTTATCTAATAGAAGCGACATAACAATGCAGGATATAGGATAAACACAAATATGTATGAATCATTCTGGATCTGATATTTATGGATTTTTGCAGGAAGTAGAATTTGATGATTCCTTGATTTTATCTCAGTTCTGCCGATTATTTTTCATGATTGCTGCAGTCAAGTCTTTGACCTTTTATGTTAAACACCAGTTAAATTTTTCAGGCAGTCTCAAAAACGATTTTATTCTTTCGGTAAGCAGTGCATGTGTTGTTAATGTTGTTTTGAGACAGGTTTCAAAAGGAAATTTTGATATTTGACATTGATTTCGTTGTTTGCACTTAAGTCACATCCACAGTTATACGTGTGAATATATATTTTTTTTAATTTAACAGAGAGAATATGTCTAAACAGTCACACTTAGGTGTAGCGGCCCTGGCAGATGATGATCCGTGACGCTTTACTTGTAAATAGACTATTAGACCATACTTTGTTTGCTTGCACTGGATGGTTCGGAAGAGTTAGGGTTGGCCACCTATCCAGGTACTAAACGGCGAATTGGTGGTTAGTCCCGCCAAGTAGTCCAGGTTTTTACTCAAAAATGTGTGTTTCCCCAGTTTGACGCACTGAAGCAGGAATGTGGATATAGCCGCAATGTCAACCTGAATGCTCCCCAGGGAGTTGATCTGGAAGGAGGTGGCTCCTCCTCATAAATGAATGACAACACTGAATGGTCTTGCATAAGTGAACATTGTAAAGTGCCTCTGATGTGATTCAAAATCTGTGGAGAGGTGCTATACCATTTTCAAAATTATTACTCTGGCAGATCTGGCAAATTTTGCGGGTGAATTTGTACTATTATTGATAAAATGGATCAGATTGTTAACTTAGATGTGAGTATTTTAAGTTCATTACCAAATGTAGTAAGTTTAACAGTACAATTTCACATGCCAGAGCTGCCAGATTTCTAATTTCCAAAACATTATTTCATCTTGATCAACACCAACCAAAGTTTTCTCTCAGCAGAATGGCAGGTCTGTGAATAATAGAGAGGCTTTTGAATTTCATCGGTAAAACATTGTTTTAAAATTTGGGGTTTTTTGACATTATTTGTCGACGATGGTTATTAATATTTTGGAACATGAATATCTGTGCCTACGATGTAAAAAATTCAGTTATGTACATCAAGGCCATTCCAGGTCAAAAGTACCTAATCCGCTGCAGGTTGTGTATTTCCAGCATGGCAAACCTGGATTGCATGCTGTAATGGCCAAAATACGTTTTGGTTCATAGAAAATTGTTGCGTTTTAAACATGATGAGTAGAGGCACTGAGACTGAACTGAAGACATCATTCTTGACTATTGTTCCTCTGGGATCACAAGTCCATCAGTCGTTCTCTCCCGAGATCCCGCGAGATTACCAGTCGATCAGTTTGTGCATTGTGCAGAACGAGATAAGAACAACTAATGCAGGTTATCTGAAAAATGTGTCGTAAGCAGTACACTTACATGTTATTGTCTACCGTACAAAATTCGACAAAAATATGTGGTCTTCAGGCTAAAAACTGACACAATTCTTTCGATGTTCCGCTTTCACAAGAAGGAGGGCCTTTGCCACATCCTGTATTTTACTTACTGGCGTCATAAATATGACACTAGTTTTGTCACATTCGATAGAAAATAGGCGTTCGTAAGTAACTAATTTTATATATCGTTTTCATGCACATGCAAGCTACACTTACCGAACAGACTACATACAAAACAGGGTGTAGAATTATAGTTTACATTTTTACTAGGTTTAAATCCTTGCAAAAGAATATATTTTCTGAGGGAATTTAGTTACGTCACAGGAATTGTTACAGCTTTTATTCTTTAGAAAAAAAGAGAAACTAATTTGAGAACATGGTTTTGATATGCACAGCAAGGAATTCTATTATTCCTTTGGTAAGAATGTTTAGTAGGCAGGAATTTTTCAGGAATGAGTTCATGTTGGAATTTGTCATGTTGGTTTTTACTATCTCGATGTTACTTTTATCAGTAAATCCCAGAGCCGATTCTGTGTCACAACTCGGTCGTTCGAGCTGCAGCGTTTAGAGTTTACACCGAAAAACGACGAATCGGAGACAAGAATAGTTGAGGTTGTTTCTATTTTACGCAAGGTCAGTTCAGAATAACGGACGTTTCAAATGGCCTTTTCATTTTAACGTTCAAAAAATTAGAATCAAAAGACAAAAAGTATTCAACTGCACATGTCGTCTTGAGGATTGCTTCTGTTCTGTTAAGCAAAGAAAAGTGGATTTAAAATGTTTAAAAAATTTTGTGACGTGCAGATCTGTACAGCATTTCTTTGAATCAGATCATTAAATTTAAATCAAATTTATTTCAATAGAGTTTCAATAACCCAGCATGAAGTTCAATTGAAATTCAATTGTTGCGGGACCTTAAACTTTTTATAGTTATTTAATGATCTGTTACAGCACATTCTCTAGTACACCTCCATTTTGGACTTGAGGGTGACAATGCCTGTTGTTTTAATGCAAGATATCACCTGAAGTTTGTTCAATACGACTGTCCATTATTTAGGGATGCTAAGAGGGAAACAATCAACTTATCAGACACTTGATTGTGCTTTTAAACACATGAGGGTCAGACCCGTATTTAAACAAGGAATTATCAATGCGAAATGACGGCTGAACGTTTTTCTTTCTTTTTTTATGAAAGAGGAACTAGGGGACCAAGTGTCATTGTTAAATTTGCTGCTTTAAATAACTACTAACCGAAGACTGATAACCGTTATTCGGTGCGAGCCCTGCTTCACCGCGTGATGTTACCCGGAGGAGCGGGAACCTATCTGTGTGTGCATCGACTGTAACGCGCTGATAACACGGCATCAGCAATCATCTAACTTATCTACCCCAGGCCTATCTAACGTTAGACTTGTCTCATCTAACTTATCTACCCCAGCCTATCTAATTTTAGACTTGTCTCATCTAACTTATCTGCCCCAACCTATCTAATGTTGGACTTGTCCCATCTAACTTATCTATCCCAACTGATCTAACATTAGACTTGTCTCATCTAACTTATCTTACCCAACCTATCTATTGTTAGACTTGTCCCATCTAACTTATCACACCCAACCTATCTCATGTTAAACTTGTCTCAACTAACTTATCCCACCCAACCTATCTAATGTTAGACTTGTCTCATCTCACCCAACCTATCTAATGTTAGACTTGTCCCATCTAACTTATCTACTCTGACCTACCTCACGTTAGACTTGTCTCATCTACCACTGCCTATCTAACATTAGACTTGTCTCATCTAACTTACCTGATCCCACCTATCTCAAGCAGACCATTTTGAAGTCACAGGTACTCCGAAATTGGATTCTAGTTTTTTTTGAATAAACACCATACACTGCTGGGTGATCACCCATCTAATTACTAACCGAGGCTGCAATTGCATAACTCCAGTGATCGGGAGCTGGTTAAGCTATGCCAATGCACCACGACTGAAAATTATAAAAGATGAAAAAAACATCAAACATTCGAAACATCGGGAGAAGTAAACATCTGATGCCAGTCACCATCAACCCTGATATAGATTGAGCATGTAATGCCAT
This sequence comes from Haplosyllis anthogorgicola, assembly GCA_038406195.1. Classification (NCBI taxonomy): domain Eukaryota; kingdom Metazoa; phylum Annelida; class Polychaeta; order Phyllodocida; family Syllidae; genus Haplosyllis; species Haplosyllis anthogorgicola. Next base: position 9,143 of record JBCAUI010339296.1, on the reverse strand, counting down.
CTAAACCTATCAGAAAATGGGCTACAGATTTAACGTGTAATGAAGGACCAATCTCATCTAACCCTTATTCAAGGAAAAAACCGTTACATGCATATTGATCAGAATATGGTATGCATGGTAAATGTGGTGACTAAGGCAATATGTCCTATGGGATGGGCTCACATGTATTTGGAAATGGGATTAGAATATTTTGGTTTAAGTGTTATTATTGTATCATAATTCAGATCTAAGAAAGAAACATAGTTTCAAAGTTCAAATATTTTTCAATATGCGTTTTGGCATTTTTGACATTTTGAGAGATATTTTTGGTTCGATAAGTTCACGTTAATTTTGGATTTTAGAAAGATGTACCGTGTTCGGTGTAAAACCATCTCAAGCTGCAAAGGACATAACATAGAATGTAGCTAAAGTACGTATGCCTTTACACGAACGCACCCAACCCACAAGCCACTTCACATGCACAAGCGAAAATTACGTAGGATGCTCGCTTTTCATTGTAAAATGACACGAAAAGGCATGTTTTAATTGAATATAAACCTGTGCTAAATAGACATGTTTTACTGCAGAAAATTTTTATACACTAATTTTGCTGTATTCGTCAAAATTTGACATAAAATGAAATAAACATAAGAGCTTGAATTCAAAAGACAGTTCTTACAGTACTGAGAGGTTGATATTGTTTTACTTTTCAACAAGAATAAAGCTGAAAAAATAAGATGCAAGATTTTGACATCCTGAGGTCATAAACTGGAAATCTTCTTTCCAGTTCTTATACATGCACACGTTTGGTTGAGGGGAAGATCTGCCGCATACTTTCCCACAGTGATCGCTCTCCTGCTCCTGCTGCCCTCCTTGTGCCTCCCCTGCAGTCAGCCCCTGCAGCCGCACTGGGCCCTGCACACCGCCTTTACGACTTCGTTTTGTTAAACGGAGGATTTAATTACCAACATAATCACTTCTAGAATACAACCAAATTTGGCATAAATTATTCTGGCACATGTCAAGGTGGGGTCCGACGACATTTAGAGCACAATGGTGAACAATGGAGAATGTTCTTAATCCGTGAAGCTGTGATTGTCAATGCATTTCCTTATATGGTTATAATAGATTTAACGTAATTTATTCATAGCCTTTGATTTGAGCCGAAATGTAAACAAGCCCCACGCTTATAAACAATTAGTTGGTTTAATTCATCAGTGCGTAAATACGGGTGTCATCATTGAGGCTTTTCACTCATCTTCTTTAGAATTTTATCTTTTCCTGTTTTTTATTTTTCAATATTCAAAATTTATTGATCTTTTTGTGGTATTTCTAAAATTTCTAAAATACGATCACTCAATTAGGATTAGCCATCAAAATAAAATTTAGGAATTTTTTTTTATAGTTGATTGTTTATATTGATCTTAATACTTTACAACTTTAAATTTGAGTTTTACTGGCAAAAACAGAAACGTCCAGAAACAACAGAAACTCCAAAGAATACATTACTGCTTTAATTACACCTCAAAATCAAAAAGAAAAGTTATGTTGGTCAGGTTTAAATTGAGATATGCGTGAAATTAATTTCTGGAAAACCAATGTTTTTGTGGTTCTTCTACAAAAAACCAGAGATTACCATTAATTTGACTCATTAATAAAACCAATTATCTTCAGCCGTCTCGGACCAGCCCCATGAAATTCCGTAAAATAAGGCCTTTCTGAACTGTAGTGCATTCACCAGAATTTCGACGTGTGGTAGAATTTAACCTAGCCCTTAGAATAGCCAAACTTTACATGAATATTGAGAAAAACATTTCTGGCTTTTTTGTGATTGAATTGTCAACAGAACTGAGGCCAATGTAGCAACATTATGGGTTTTGCCTATGATTATTTGAAACATCAAAATACAAACTTCACAGTATCCTGATATTTGTTCACAACTAAAATATTTCAGTCATTTCAACTTGATAACATCATAATGCTTTTACACTTGGAGTGACCTACTGATTCATATTTTTAACTGAAATAAAATCAGTGATGCTTTGTTCAACTAATGAAATAGATGATTGAAGAAATACATGCATATTGTATGTTTTGTATTGCAATAATCTCGATTCAACTGGATTTTTCCGGCAAAAAATGGAATTCGAACAATTAAATAAAAAAGGCTAATCACTCGTCACAAAACAACGAACACACACAAGACGGTGGTTTTATCGGCGTTTAATGCGTTAAACGTATAAAACCATCTGCCGCTGATAATAATATAAGAATGCTGCCGGAGTAACGTCCCAGGGGAACGGCATGAGGAGAGAGAGGGTTAATTTCATTGCTATACTGGATTTTTAATCACTTTTGACATTGTATTACACTTAAGGCAATCAGACATTTAGGGAGAGTGTGTATTTCTTTCGGAAAACATTCGTGTCCCGCAAAATGTAAAGTTGAAGGTCATCACTAAAGTTAGCGTTAAAAAAATCGTGAAAAATTAATATAATGCTTAAATTTAAATTTTACATTAGAAGTGTAGTTGGACTGTGATATTTGAATTACCCTCTTTTCATGGAACTCAAGCAGCATACTTTTGTTTTCGGCACCTTTCTCATGTTTTACACTTGGTGAAATTTTCAACTTGCTAACAGACCACAAAATGACTTAAGATTTAAGATTTATTGACTCTTATTAAATGACAATACTTCAAACAGAATTTAAGCACATTATTAAATTTTCAACAAAATCAGAAATCCCATTTTCCATACTTCGCCTTCCCGAAAAGATACCGTTGTCGATCTTCGATGGGGGCACTTGATTTAGTTTGATGTTGATTAAACAAAAACAAATGTTAGGTTTGTAGATTCCCCCTGGGACTGGCTGTGTTGTGTGGTGGTGAAGGGTGGCTGAAGTGAAGTGGAGATCATTTTATTTGCAAAACAAAGTAACCATCTACTTAAATCCCTGAGATTAACTCAATTCATTCTAAATCCTTCATTTAATCAAATATGGAAGGTTTCAATGAGAATCTAACACCATGAGGGATTAGTGGACTCCGCACTGGAGAGTTCCACTGGGCGGGAAGTGGGGTTACTCAAGGCAGTAATTAGGGTTGGTTTCATGGGGGTGTAGTTGTGCTGGACTGTGGAATGCCTTTGTAGATCTTATTAAAGTCCCATTAACTTCCTTATTTGCATAAAGGGACCAGAAGGTGATGCTAATATAATTATATTTAATACTTCTGGGTATTATTCAACATTATGTCCAAAAATGGTCAATTGCTGGTAATCTTACAGTCTGTTGTTGATTTAAGTCATTAAATTTTTGCTTACTTTTTAAACTTTAAAATAACAATGTAATTTACAGCAGTGCATTAAATTTAATTATACCATAAGAAACTTTACAATAAGGGCCTCATGTTTTACTTTGGTGTTTTATTACGTTTCAACCATTAAATTTTGTTATTGTAAAAGGCATAAGTCACAATTGCATCAAAAGATTTCCAGCATCATTTTGCCCTCGAGCATAAGGACCTTAGACCCTGTAGTTATAATAATTGGCTCTTGAACACAATTGATACAAGTCAATTTACGTCTTTCCTTACACTATGTTATCTCATAAAAACATCAGGCAACAAAAAAGTTAAATATTATTTCTTTTTCTCCTTTTATGGAAGAATTGCCTTTTAAGCTAAACATCCTGGGTAGTTAACCACTAGGTGAGTGGCAATGATCACAAGTATTGAGGGGTGGTGGGCGGGAGAAAAATAATGAGCAGGTAATTTGAACATTTACTGACAAAGTTAATTTTCAAATTACCTGAAGTGCACGGTAGTGCGTCAGTTTAAATGACGTCATTTTCACCCTCAGGGCGTAACGTCACTTATTTCAGTTGCAATAATTGGAATTACGCTACGTCTTGTGTCAGCCACGTGCCACATTGGAGGAAACGAGGAATTTATTTGGATTCCTTAATGAAAATATTGAAACAAAAGCTGACAATAGAGACAGGAAGATGAGCATTTAGAACAATGGATATTTAGACATTGATACCTGTCACTGGGTCTGTGGGTTATAGAGGTGAAAGGTTGACTCTGGAGGTGACGTGTCATCGGGTTATTAATTGTGAAAACACTCACTTAATTCTCTAATTTTATAGACATTTAATTGTCATTTAATTATCATAATATTTGCAGTCAAACCACAAAACTTGAATTGTGGTGGTAGGTCTTTATTTGCTTTGTGCATAAGAAAATGTTCAGGTTTGTAAACGGGTGAAACATTAATTCAGTATGATTGTAAAATTTGCACATATAAATAATATAAACATGCACATTATAAATGGATGAATAGCAACACCATTCTTGAAATTTATTTGTATTTCATGAATCACTGAATGCATAAACAACGTTATTTCATTTTAAAGAGGATTAACAAACTGTGCAAGCTAAAACAGTCTGATTTTGTTTGGAAATACTTTATTGGTAGGTGACCGAAAATATTTACTTTATTTTGGTATCATTGAAATCTTCGGTGAATTTACATCCGTATTTGGGATAAACAGAATTTTGTTGTTTTTTGTAACAAAGTTTATAGATCGGTGAATTAAAGGTAGACAGACAGGCAGACAGGCAGACAGACAGACAGACAGACCAATGGAAAGAAATATGAACAGAGAGATGCTCGCACCCACAACACTGACATACGGAAAGAGAAGGAAACAAAGACAGACAAACAAACATGCACAGAAGAGAAATAGCAAGCAAAGAGTCAAAATTTAATTCTTCAACATGTTTAGCTCTGGTCACATCAACTGTACTGCGGTCAGATGAATGTTCGTCTCTCACAAAAACCTGCGCCATTAATCTGGTCGTGTTGATTCTGTGTAGTTTGTGCTCGTGAATAGGATCGACAGGTTTGGATGTCGGTAGCGCACAATACAACCCACGGGTGTCTCTCGGAGATAACCTTGTGCGGGTAAATGGTGCCCGCGTCTTTTTAAGACGCTGAGTTATTGCACCGGGACGCTGACTTACATCTTAATACTCAGCTTCTATCTTACATTGGATGAGATTGGACGCTGTTTGATGCTTATTTTACACTTTGCTGATGCTGTATCAGGCTTAAGTGACCAGCCACTAACAGCTGACGGACCCAAAGAGCCTGGTAAATAGATGAATTTACAATAAGACGGAAAATATATTTATCAAAAGACATGATTTACTCCTAATATTAATAAAATGAATTACACACAAATCGTATCAATTGCGTGGATAAATGTATGGGAACTGCCATAAGATAATAATAACATAAGATAATACTGTTGTACCTGGCGTTTTGGATTTTTTCACGAATATCTTGGTGTTACCTAGATTTCCTGGATGCAATAGACTTTTGTTGTGAAATTGTCTTTGCCGCGGGTGGGGTCATCCTTTTATTTTGCCCCAAAATGCCCAAAAACTGATTAAAATCGGGCAAATAAAAGAAAGGCGGGTTGAAAACTACAGTCACCCAAAAAATGCTACATATCATGAAACGGCTATTTGGTACTCTTCATTGTACTCTGTTTTTGCTCTTGTGAAAGGCACGACACGAAATTATTTACCTCGCAAAATAAACATCATGAGCTGTAATCACAATGTAACAAAATGATGGGATCTGATCTTCTTGTAAATTGTTGGGAATGAAAAGAAATTTTTTATCGAGTGTAATTCTCAGTGTGCATTCTGTTTTTTTACAAAAGAATGATATTTAAGGGCTTGTAGCTAACGTTTTAAATCTTAACTACATCGATCTAAGCCTCATTTACCCACAGAAATGATTACCTAAAAGAGGAAACCTTCTGAGATGAAACGCAGAAAATTTATTGCATTCGGGGGAATGAACGTCTTACGAGTTTGAATGGATTTAGAGTGATTTGCATTAAAATATTCAGTGGGTCACAACCCAAGAGACAGCGTGGTCTTAATTTACCATATAAGTATTGGAATTGCAGGCGTATCTAAGAGGCGCTATCTACAGTTAAGATTAGATACACAGCGACAGAACAGGTATACCATCTGTATGTTACAACAGGTGTGATGCTCGCGCGGGCAAATTTCTCAATGTCCTGCAAACAGTTCATTTCTTTAAAAAAAAGAGAAATAATTATTAATAGATACAAAACATGAACTTTTCCGTCACTGATCTCTTAAAGATTTGAGAAATTCTTAGTCTGATTGCGCAATTTTGTTTTCATGGGAAATGAAAAGGCAAATTTTAAAGTGAAAATATATGTTACTAGGAGGTGCTGCCACGTAGTGATGAAACCTGTAGTACTCTTTTACATACATGCTCTGATATTTTCTCAGGTTTAGGCTTGACATGTAATTAAATTAAATACATTTTATTTTATGCATAGTAATGCTTGACTTTGAGGGTCCAGATCTTCCAATCTATCGACATGCAATGAGATCAATGTGTGGAACAGATCTTATCCAAATATGGATTCAATCTATGATATTTTTGAAAAATTTGTTACCTACCTTGAGCAATTTTCAGTTCGAAAGTATTGTGACTTTTATTTCATACCAGCTGTTTCACTGGTGGATTCCTATTCTTAATCAAAAGAGAAGTCTCGCTACAGTTTGACCAATTGAAGGAATGAATGGAATGAATCAAAATATTAAACTGAAGTTAACATAGGCGGATTTAAATTCAGATTTTAGCTCTTATTTCGTTTCTCGACCGTGATCTCGTGTGTTGCCCCTTTCCTCCACCAAATGATGACTTTCCACATTCTTCATTGTAAAGTTTAATTTAAGAGTAAGTGCATATTCACCAAACATTTTTATATCTAGGAAAGGATGAAGTTAACACCATACCTAGCCTTATCCTTCTCCTTAGTAAAATCTTGGATCTACCACTGGTCAGTTGGACAAAGAGTGTCATATTAAAACAAGTGGGAAAACCCCTCTGTAGGAACCAAGAGGACATCAGCTGAGAACAACCGTGTCCCAGACCATTAACATCCTTTATAAACACCACTCATATGTCCTTTGTTTTTCACATTATAATTAACAGTGATTTATTGGGAACATTAAACGTGTTGTTTACATTCCGAAGCACTGAGAGACGGTTACCCGGGGCAGGGTGAGTGATTCCTCCCGGGCAGAATGGCCATCATCTCCCGAGGACTGGTGGTGGTGGTGGGGGGGGGGCTATCAGGCCTGTTCAAGGACATGAGCTGGGAACTACCAATAAAAAGAATGCAAACAAATAGGCGGACGAAAGTTTAACAGTACCCTTAGCCCGACCTTTTTTTGCAAGAGTTCCATAGCTTTTAGCTTAAAACTGGATTTAGCCTCTTCTTATTCAAGTCTATGACCACTTTACCTTGCTAATAATTTTAGTTAGTATTATATTCAAAGACAATTCAACAACCAAGAAAAACAAGGTCAGGCAAACATTGTAATATTCTAATTGTAACAGAAGGGAATATTCATATCTCAAGCTCAAAGCAGTTCTTCTATCTCTTCATTGAGTGAAGGAACTAATTATGTCCACAATTTGCTTTCATTTACGTTTCTTGAATTTGCCAAATAAAAGGCCTTTTTGTTCTTTCATTAGATTTATTTAGTAAACATCACCTTTGAAAACAAAGAAGATTTCCTGGGTTTTAGGTGAAGAGGACACAGCAAAAGGAACCTGAGGGTGAGAGCCATGATGAAGGGATCGCTGTCCTTGTATGCCCTCTGGCGGGGAGGCATGTAACTGCACCTGCTGTCCCTCAGGCCATTACAAGCCTCTCAGTCCTCCCAGAAGCATTTAACTCATTGCCTTCCTCTTGAGATGACTACTGCACGCGCAATTACCCAGCCTGCATGTGGTTTGAGCCATTAACACACGTGCATTCTTATTGTCTCAGGCTACTGCTCTGGAAAAAGTCACCATCGTCAGAAACGATTAAAGACTTGACTTTTGTGCCGCGTTCTCTCATTGTCTTGGATTGATATTGGTGCGGAAAGGTTTATTATAGCAACGTCATCAGGAAACGCTGCGTTACCAACAGCTGCGTTCGTTTCCAGACGCAAAATCATAATCATTGTGACGTCATTTTTTCCGACGCGCGTGCACGTGAGCCTGTAATTGCGCGCGCGTAAGGGACTGTATAATCGTATCAGTGGCACTTGTTTGTTCCTAATCGGTTTAGTTCGTGGATTTAAACGAGTTGTTATTCAGATAAGGAGACTTACTGTCACAGACACAACAAGCCTTACAGAGAGGTAAGCTGATTTACTTGTTCTAATTATTGCTCATTTTGTTTTGCCACCAGATCATCATTCAGGATTTAGGCCATTTGTAATTTAATTTTTACCCCCTACAATTAATATTTTTAAAACTTAGGTTTTTGTCTTGGTCGATGTAATTGACTACATAATTGTGGTTTACAATTCTATTGTTTTATACATGCTGCTGTTAATTCAACAGACTATTAGAATTAGCTTGTAGCAGGTCATTTAGAGCTCATATTCAATTGAGCTCTGTATATTTACGAGTTATTATAAGTAGGTTGATCGTGTCTTTGGGAACACGTTGCGAATAGGGTATTCAAGACTACACAGCACTTGCAAATTAATAAAGATTTCGCACTTAGGAAAAAACTGGCCTTGGACACGTGTACTGGTAATATTAAAATTACACGCGACTATTACCTTAAAAGGCAAAGTATTGTTTAAACAGGTATTACAGGAATTTGAAATGGAATTAGTGCGTTTTGCACGTGTGTTGGTAATTTTTAAGGTACTCCTTTTACGGCGGTATATTGTGTGTGTAGCTCGAGGGCCAGAGACGAGCAGACGGGAGGAGGGACCACGGTGACCTGCTGATAGAGCCGATTACACGGTGCCCTCCCCCGGGGAACAACCCCCCGAGCCCCGGAGACCCCAACCCCAGCCCCGGGCTGAGTCTAACCGTACACACAGGGTTCAACCGTGTGCGTGCGTGTGTGTGCGTGCGTGTATGACAGACCCTTAAAGTTTTGCTATTTCCAATACGTAAAGGCAATGGTCTCATGATATTGGCCTCTCGATCCACCCACTACCATCATCATCAGTCCGTCCGTCTGTCTGTCTGTCTGTCTGTCTGTCTGTCTGTCTGTCTGTCTGTCTGTCTGTCTGTCTGTCTGTCTGTCTG
>JBCAUI010339185.1:0-15078 GCA_038406195.1 Haplosyllis anthogorgicola | reverse complement strand
GACAATTCTAGGCAACAGTCGGGGTATGGGGGAGGCATGAGGGTCAGTGCTCCTATCTGGACACCTCGTTTCATGTTTTATTTTGACTCAAGGTGGAAACGTATGCATAGTTGATGCGTGCAAAGTTCCAAAGTTTCTTCTGTTGTTGCTTTTAGAGTGCTTCCAGTTGAGGTGTACAGTGCAGCTTGTAATCATGTACCAAAACAAATGAAAGCAAGGATACAAGTCCGTCATATAATTTCGTTATTTACGCTTTCTATTTACCGGTATTTCACGCGAGATAGACCCCCCTAGACATAAGACCATGGTCTTGTAGGTGTAAACATTTCACACTTACAAGGCCATGGTCTATTATAATAAAGTGTGAATTTCTACATAGCCTCATCAGGCCCTCATTGTTGTCATAGTGTTTAAACAATAACCGTGTAAAGAGATTCAAAATAAAATTATTATAATGAAATCTGCATTGTTTCTTCTAGAGAATAAATACAATTGTGTGTTGATATTAATAAATATAGAAAATATCAACATAAAATTATGTTATTATGCTGTTTGAAGAGTGAAATATTTGACATCGTTTTGATCATTGTCACAATTACAAGACCATGCCGAGCCAAGTTTTTGGAATAATTTAGGCCATTTCACACCTGTAAGACCTGGTCTATCTCGCGTGAAATACCGGTAATAGTTTCGCGACAGGAAGGTCGTTTCGTTTGTAAATTTATTTAATTGTTATGACTTATCTAATTTCAGAGGCAGCCAAAGCCGCAGCCACAGCCACAAGAAACAGATAACGCAACGTAGCCACACTCAACCGATCCCAGTGATCCGTATCAACGGCTCAAGTCCACCGTTATACGAGACGAGACAAGGGCGACAGGCGGCTGTACCCGCGGGGCAGCTCAACGGGGACATCAACCAGAACACCAAGTACCACACGCACAGCCCGACAGGTGCGTTACGAACGGTTATATCCTGTAATGAATATCATAAATTGAATAAACGTGTGTGATTCCTTTACATAAGCAATGTAACTGTTTTTGTTCTCCACAATCTCTTTTAAATCTATTTGTTTGTTTGGATTACATTTCATAAAGTTTAACTTAAGCTGTCGTGACATATTTCTTGTTCACAGGTTAAAGTTGAATAGTCAGATTTGTCCCGTTGTAGCAAGACTGTTGTGAATAACAGCTTTTTTTGATTAATCCGTTTACCCCGAAGAGAGCATTGTGTCTCTAATATGGTTTAGTACACAACACCAGTAAAATTCAGATCTTTTTTTTTTTCCACATGTAACATTTTACAGTGCGAGTCAATTTAAATGTGTTGTTCCCTACTTTCCGATTTCAAAATGTCCCGAGACATGTAATCCAAACAATTAAATTGAAAAGGCCTTTTACACTTTGACTTTCGTTTACTCACCGAAATTCTAAGCTGCTGCGATTTCGAAAATGTTTGTATCCATCGCAAATCTCCGACCAGTGATTGTATTGAAGAAGACTGAATCTGACAATGCAACATCCTTCGTTTATTTTGGGTCAACAAAATACCTTGTAACATGCTACGAACTTGGTTGTTGGTTCCAAAGCAAATGATGCTGTGTACAAAGAGAAAAAAGTCATGTAAGAATGAAAAACATTGCGATTTTGATTTAGATCAGATAGTTATTACTGATATGGACGAACACTGCATTTGAATGGGCACAGAATTGATCGCTTATTAAAGTGCGAGAAATTTATCACGACTGTTTTGGCTTGTTGGTAACTTGCGACCAGAAGGCAGGTTATAAAAGCCCTGTCGTTTGACGTTTTCAGAACATTGTCTACAGATGTTCTTGAAAACATCAAATCGCTTTGAACTATATTATCAAATGAACGGCTTCGAAAAACGTTTGCCGGAAATTTATCCAACGTTATCAAGTGTTTCAACGTAGGAAATTTGGACAAATGTGACAACTAATATTACTCATTTAAAGAGTCTTAATCTAAAGTGCATCGTAGAATATTTTTTGTGCACTATGAGAACTTTCTGTTTGTTCAATGAGCAATTGGAAAACAATCCTTTTCGCAGACGACAAATTAGGCAGCTTTGCCATGTATAGCAATGATCCAATTTGGCAGTGTAAACAGATACATTGTGAAAAACCGTGGGTAAACAGGGCACGTAATTTTGGTCAGGGTTAATAGTATTGCACTCACAGAAAAAATTGGCCAAAGCGCAATAAATATGAAACACAATTTGTTGAGCAAATAACGATGCGTACTTTTATTCGTAAAACAATGATGTCTGAATTGTACTAATGGCTGTGGTAGTGGCCGTTGTTAATATTGTGCAAAGAGCATTCGATGATGAAAATGCGGGATAGGCTTAGCTGTATTCGTTGAAAAAGTCTGTGTCGATGATCAGACAACGAGGGTCAAGTTAATTAGACTAAAATAGCAAAAATAAATTTGGCCTTTCTTAAAATTTACTAAAGAAATTCAAATAGTAACACGGAAAGAAGCATGTTGTTAACATTGGTTAGTTACCATGGGTGGTAGCCAACGCCAACTCAACGTGCATTTTCGTTAAAGAACAAGTATCTTCTTTGCTACTTATGTTCTTCTAAACAGGTTAATTTCACTGTTGGATGTCATATTGATTTTACCAGTGAAGATGATTGTAGTAGGTGCATCATTAAATTGAAGTAGGGATCATTTTAAAAGTAAATAAACCCCTTGTTAGGGTGGCTCTTGACGCACACAAATTGATCACCAACAACGGACTTGTATGAGTCAAGTGTGATAGTTTTGGAGAGATATTCCAATAATCCAACATTGAAATCTGTATGTATGTAATTTATTGTGTATATTATTCTGGTTTAAACTTACTTTATTGTATTTTATTCTTTCTTTACAAATGTAAATTAAGTGTTCTTTCTTTTGTCTCGATTACCCTTTTACCCCGTCCCCCTCCAACCGACCCTACTTTAAAAACTTCTAGGTGTCAGCAAGCCTATCTATACGACATCAGCCCTTGACAACCACGCAGTTTTGACCAATCACACCGGGGAGGACTCGGGCTCATCGAGCGACTCGGCCAGTAGTATAGTGATGATGGCCGAGGAATCGTCGACCACGCCGCAGGCTCCCAGCGCCACGCCCGCTGCACCCCAGCGGGTTAGGAGTAACAGCAACAAACCGTCCACCCAAATTTGGTCTCCAACTGGTCAGTTTTTGCACGGGCTTTTCGTAGTGACTCTTTTTGACCTTCAGATTTTGGCCTCATGATTTATTTTTTAGACTTTAATTTCACAATAGATGATTCCCAATTTGTTTTAGTTGCGTATTTTTGAAAGAAAAATCTTCAAAGTTTATTCAGACTTAAAAAGGGGGAAAAGGCGAATTTGTTTAGTAATTTTCCGAGTGTGAATTCATATTTGGTTTGTACATGCTAGCAGGGCTTGGTTCATACTAACACAGTTAATAGTTTTAAAGTTACGTAATCATACCTGTATATTGACAACATACACAAAGACTCTTCCACCCATGACCTTCAATTGACCTTAAAATATCCAGAACTGGCCTTGACCCCGACCCCGACCTGAAGTGGATTTGGTTGACGTGACTCTTTTTTTAATGTTTGCGAAATAACAACTTCTAGCATGGCAGTTCCCAGATTGAATTGCGTGGTTTGTTCAAACGTATTCAAACCATCAATGCTTGGAAATACATTTAATTATTTATGAGAAAGGTACAAACCAAAAATTACTCAATCTCTGTGCAGAAACTGTAGTTTAAGCTTTTAATACATTAAGAATCAATAAACATGGAAAATTCCTAAATGCAGCTTGTGAGCAGTTTCAAGTACAATGAAATTAAGGAGTACAAATAAAGATAGTAAATGGCTAGTATTTTGCACAAAGCCCAAACTGACCAAGAATTGATTCATTGCATTTTGGGAGTATTTGGGAATACATGTATATCAATAAATAATTTCATAAATCGTCCATCATTGCACATTTGGATTTTCTGCCCAATCACTCACTTGTGTTAATCTGTTCTTATTTGCACGTAGATGCTGACATAGATGATCAAGCTGTACATAGATTATCTCGACGGAAATTTGGGAGAATCGCCTTCAAAACTGGAGTACAATTTAAAAAAAATTGAAATGGAGGACAGTTGTCCTGTTTTTGTTCTTGAAAATAAAATAAATTTGTTCATCCCTTGACCTTGAAATATTTAGACTAAATGCCTCCGGTTTTCTAGAGATTCATTTCCGTTTTTTTTAACAATGTTATTTTGTCCGTAAATATTTATAAGGAATCACTTAATGAACAACCACACTGAAGAAATCTTGCAATGTCTTAACAGTTAATTAGTTTGTATTTTGCATTACTATAAAGATCTATGGTCGACATTTTATCATGGTATAACAGTGCAGTGTTTGTTAATAGCTCGAACAGACTATATTTCGTGCCCTAATGTTTCACGAATCCAGACGATTCAGGAGCAATGCTACACGAGGCGATCTGTAATTGTCAGGTTGTTTAAATTTGAGTGTCGAAGCGTTTGCAGTTATCGAGCAACACAGATATCAGTGTACACAGTGAATAAACTTTTAACATGGAACTATATGTGTTGTATTCTCCAGGAGAAAGGAAAAGTTACAGCTACAAGCCAGTCAAGTTCTCTGGTGGTAAAAGCGCCACTACGTCAAAAGGAAGTGCTGTTACATCATCAACGTCATATTCATTTACCAACGGTCATCATGTAAATACTACGTCATCGAATTCATTCTCACAGGTAGGTGCTTCAGGTGTCAACTTTGACAGTAAGAACTGTCCATCTCTAGAAACGGTAATCCTACTGAACTGTAAGTCTCTATTGAATGGTTTTCTCAGTATTATGGTTCAATTATCATACACTTAATTCTGAGCATGGCAAAGGAATTTCGATTTTAGAGATTAAGAGGACCTGAATAACTCCCAATCAAGTTAAACTTCTGAAGATAACTCGATGCAAAATTACCATTTAATCGAGAAGGACTGCTTATTGGTCATCAAATTTGAGATTTATTTGATTATTCTTCTGTGTTGAAGAGGAAGTAGACTATCGTTGGAAATCTTATTTAGCAGTATTCATTTTCTTGCAGTCGACCTCATTACCATATTCAACGACTTCGATCACATCAACAGTAACGTCATCCATTACTACGTCATCTATTACGTCATCACAGCCTCCTTTTGACGCGACAGAGCCTCGTCCAGCACACAGTATAGCCACCACAGTACACACTCAACCTATGAGCACAACCAAACAAGGTAAGCGCCAAACTGTTATCCTGTAAAATTATTAAACATGCTGTCCACGAATCTGTTTTGTATTACAGGATGAATTGCTCGAGTCCGTACATGTATTTAATGTTGGTTTTGTTTCGCAGGGAACGTTATGTTTTAACCGAAAAAATTTTTTCAGATGTTTTCGAACTATTTTCTGACAGATTAAAGTTGCAAAACGATAATTTCTTAACAATCATTTCTTTGGACTCATAGTATATTTTAAGAGATGTTTTGTAAGATATTGTGCAATGGTAAATATTAATTTTGTAACCACAAATGTGCTCAGTATTTCTAAGCACCATCCAAAAGAACGTTTGGTCTGTTACATTTGGAAAACTCTAGATTTAGTTCTGACCAACATCTTTGGGTGAGAAAAATCTCAGTTGACAAAGTTCACTCTCGTTTGCATCGCTGATAATTTGCCCCGTAGACATTCGTTGTTCCTTCAATATAAAGCAGTTTATATTTGTGTGTAAACAGAGCGATGGGCTTGGGCAAGGCAATAACGTGTTGTTTAACGTTTCTCGTCTTCTGTGTGTTGTCTAAAAACAGGCTAAATAATTGTTTGTAAAACATGTACTTGTTTTTACTAATTTATCCAAATTAGACGTGGGGGTGGCATCTCGATTACGTTTCAATTAGTAAATTACCATCGTAATTTGTTTTCATCGAGTGCTAAATCAGAGGTCACCAGATTCAGACACTAGGTGGCGCCTGGTTCATTTAACTAGAATCAAATTGTTTGACTATCCACCACGTTACTTAACATTAAGTAAAGTTAAGAAACTTCCAGGTAAAACTGACGGGTAGGTTGATTAATGCTGAGGTCGGCGGTTTGTTCCGACTCAGCCGAAAGGCAATCCAAGAAGGGCGGTGATTAGAGGCCCAACCTTCGAAGTGCTCTCTGCGCGCCGAACAAAATGCTGTTTCACCAGCGGAACAATTATGAGGAAATTCCAGCGAGATGTAGTGTGCTCGACAGCTTTTTGTTACGGTTTTCCTTGTTTTTGAATACCAGGTAGGATGGTTTGGTTTTTGAGTGTTTGCAAGTGTAAAGTGTTAAGATTCTGGTATCAAGGGAAGCAGTCATTGCTATTGCCATGGCAGAGCTGCCCTGTGTAGAGGTTGAGATGTAAACTAGGGGAAAACGAATTTCAAAATAATCGGGTATTAACTGAAGTACAGAACAACATTTCTTTGTTTCAACCATTTACGCAGGAATCGGAATTAATAACTTCTCGTAAATGTAGAGACCTAAATGTTTAACGAGGCTCGGATTATTGTTGGTTCAGGGTTGAGTAGCGAAATAAACGATGTTGGAAAATTGTTGAAACATCGTCATAGATTTTGCCAGTACTTGTCGCCCCTTTACACTTACTTCTCAGTCAATTCCTGTCCATAACTTATCACAAGAACAAGATGTTCATTTCTTTGAGTCACATGTATGAGAATGAACTAAAGGAATGATCAGAGTATGAAAGTTCGCTTCCCGGTATTTTTTCTGGCAAATCACTTAGTTGTGTTCTGTGTTTTCTGTAACTGATTCTTGTTTATTCTTCTGTGTTTTTATCTCTAGAAAACGTCCTCGGTAAAAAACGACCAGTTTCCTCAGCCTTTACATCATCATTGATCACTTAAAACTTTTCCTTCTGCAAGCTTATTTACTGATTGCTAAAATAGTAAATATTAAATTGTTAAGTCGTCACAGACTGATACCAAATTTCTGAGTATTAAACCCCTGATTGGGCAACTTCATTATATTGACAAAGCCATTCTGTGGAGAATTCTTTAAGATTTAAGTAATCCCATCTATAACATAGGATTTGAAAACTGGAACGAGAGGTCTCTGAATATGATTATGACACACAGATGTATCTGCTGTTAGTCAGATCATTGTCTTTGCAGGCGAATTATGTACAAAGCAACAAATTGAAAACTTTTATTATTTTGAACTGAAAAATATTTTGAAATACAGCTCGATGAATTACGTTCTTGTTTGGTATCTTTGATATCATATCTTATGAATAAAGTCGTGGAAATAACAACATAATTCTGTGTTCGGTGGCGAAGACCTTTGCTTTCTGTGTTCGCACGGATTGATCCGTACAGTGGAAGAACAAACAGGTTTACCAAGTTGGTTCAACAGATGAACAGGTAGAAGAAAATGTTGTTCATCTGGAAGGTGAAGCATCTGGCAGGAAGGAGTTGAACCTTGGATGTTTGGTCGTTGTTTGTTTGAATGATACAAGATAGAACGAAATATTGGCGAGCCAAGCTGTGAACAAGTAACTCTTTCTGTGCGTGTAATTGAATCTGAGTAAAGTGAGCTGTGTACAGTTGCTTGTTTTGATGTTCATGTTTAATGATGGTAATTGTCTTGTAAAGTATGCACCTCCATCATCTTACTGTTCGAAATGTAGCTGTTACGGATCTTTATGTTTTGAGGTGATGAGACAACTGTCACCTGTAACCAAAGCACCTTTTGACAGGTACCAATTTTACAGCTTTGCACCGCAAAGCATACGCCCATCAAGATCCGTTAGACAATGATTACCGTACTACGTTAAGTTAGTCAATGAAGTTTTTATAAAATGTTTCTTCAAGATAGCACAGTATTTCACACCTTAATTAGTAATTTATTTCTCGGTGCGTAAAACTCACCAAATATAATTGTAAGTAACAGGGAAGCTGGTACGTTCATCCTAAATTTCTTATTTGTTGAAAAGTGGCATCGGCACCGCTTTGCGCCCAAAGTATTTTCCCATTGATAGAATGATATTGTACTTTCTTGTATGATCTGGATGGAACTATTTGTTTTGTACTGAAAACAACTCAATATTTCCTCAAGAGAAATAGTCCTCGTTCTAACTTATTTGAGCAGGGGATGCACTGAAATAACTATTTCTTTTTGAATGAGCTTACTGAGGAAATGCATTTAAAAAATCTCAAAAAAAGTTTCAAGATAACAGACATTGGGAGTTGTCCAGTCAAATTTTAGTACAAAACGTACCAATGGGATGTAACCGCATTAATAATTAAAACACTTTCTGTTTGAGAAATAGTTATTTTGTGTTTCAACAATATGCACGACAGTTGTCATGTGCATTTACCAGCTTGAAAGATTCATGTATTAACTTTTGTTGTTAATTTGCCTAGAATAGAGGGAGACAATAACCCAGGTATTGTAACTAACCTCACCTCTGTTAGAGGACCACCCACCTTGAGAGGCCAAAGACCCGACCGAAACAGAAATTTCTTTCGGCAGGCGCGACAAAGGTCCAAGGATTTCCACTTGTTTGGATTAATGTGCGACGGTGTGTATTTTAAGGATATGTGTATGTTAACGGGTAATATAGGAAATTGGTTGCATTATTGTGGTTGATTGCAGCATCAAGGCTGGCCCGTATCCAGAGAGGTGCATTTCATTTAGCAAAGGGCGACTGCATTGTTTGTATATCGGGAAGTTCTCGCTTTCTTATCAGAGACTTTCATAATCTCCTAGTAAAATTCATATCACAAACAATCTGCTTACAGTTAACAAGGTAGCAAAATTTCCAACAACATTTCTGCTGCCTGCAAATATTAGTCCGTTTTGTTAAATTCACATGTACCAATTTTACATCTCGGTACAGTTCAGATTAGGTATTTAATTCTTCCACAAAAGATGTAAGTGTTGAATACTTCTTGTCGAAGAAATGAGGTGCTGTTGGGCATAAATGATCATAATATGTAGGTCATGATCTTTTGTGGGTCAAGGTCATAGGAATGACCCATTAATCAGGACCGTTGATTTATGCGCCCAGCTGACATGTTGCCAGTATGTTTCCCCGTGCACGATAGTAAATAATGAAGGGTAGATGTTAATGGAGAACTCCCGACCATTGGAGCCCATCTGAATTGTAGCTCAGTAGATAACAGCACAAACAGCAAATACCTCGTCTCTAACCCCTAACACGCCAACTAGACAATAGGACTCGCATCTGGGTTCGGTGCATCGGTTAAATAACCGACTTGAGTACAGTTGAATTGATTAAGATTTTGATATTTTGTCAGAAGTTTCCAGACGCGTTTGTAAGATGTTAAGAAACAGGCTCATCTAACATCTGAATGCTAGAAAGGAACATTCACAGTTTGGTGACGAAAGGAATTGGTAGAAATGTTTATTGTTTATCACCCAAACTAAATTTATCATTTAAATACTTTGCATTGAAATAACTAGTAACCAACCATAGGACCAGGCACTGAACATGCATTCGGAAGAACGTGTTTGGATTGTTCTTGGTCGAAGCACTGTTGTTCTTGCGTGTATTCCAGTGCCTAGTTAGTAGTTTCTGTGCAACGCGATGCACCTTGCAAAGCCCTTCAACAGACCCCTTCCTCCACCGCTGAAAAACTTGGCACACTTGTTCCATGCGAAGCTGGCCTGGCCTTTGCCAACCAACCATCATTGCCAACCAGGCCCTCTTCTTGTAGTAGTACGTCTAGAGGCAGCCTGGAAATTTCTGCTTAGACAACTGCAGAAAATGTAATCAGTAAATAATATCGAAAAAAAAAGCGGCAACGATGTCTAGGATTTAACTTGAAGGAAGCAACATGGTCACCGTATGGTGGCCATAAGGATGAAATCTGTTTATTTGAAATAAATGGAGTATTAAACGTAAAAGAAGGAACCGCTGTCTGCCATTCCGAAGATTCTGCAGGGATTTTTTACCTACTGTGTGGTGTGCAGGGATTAACTGCAGGGGAGGTTTACTTGCAGCAGGAGGTTGTTATCGGAAGAAGACGGATGATCTGTAATGTATTGTTTTATTCCAGGACTGACTCTTCCTGAAAATGCGCGACCGGCACTTGACCCAGCTAGATGTAAGTTCTTTCATGCAGAACTTGTAACTACAAAAAGTGTTACCAACAAGTACCGTAAATATAGAAGCTTTGTGAGTTGTCAACAGTGACAGGATCTACCTGAATGGACACAGATATGTTGTCACGGTTCATTTGGAATTCAGAGTGTTGGTGTTTCTGATAATGTTCTTTCCCTCCAGTGCTGCAATTGACGTAAAACGAATGTCCCGATTTGCAATCTTTCAGATGTTACTGATGCAGTATTCTGGACTGTAACAAGAGTGAATGTTTTGTCGTATTTGTATTGTGTAGGGTTATGTAATTGATAAGCAATCGATAACAGTTCAATAGGTGTTTATTTTCCTTTCCTGGTGAAATATGGAAACATGATGAATTGACTTGATGTTGTCACTCGGCATCGATTTTCAAGTTGCTCGCAGTTTGTTTGTTAAAAGCCATTTGCCAGCTTTAAGGAAATTTCAGAATCTTTGTGACGATCAACTTTGTTCCATAGGCAGTGCTTAAAAATTCCCTTGTTCGTTTTTAGTTCGGTTTAGGTGATATTTTAGGAGCTGCTGGTATGAAATAATGTAGATGTAACTTGGTATTCATGATGCAACATTAAGTGGCGCGAAATATGTCAAAAGAAATCAAGAAATTGTAAATGAACAGAGGTGACACAAGTTGCTTGGTGACTGGATAAAACAAAACAGCTTGGTGACTGGGTAAAACAAAACAACTGTAGATGTTTGACGGATGACTAAAGTATAATTGTTCAAGCTTTCAGCTTAATGCATCTGGCAGCTTTGCCAAATGATAGACTGATAGTTTAATTTACTCCTGGTGCCATGAGATGATCAAGGTAAATAGTGCATCCTGTACACACAGGCGTCAACATGACACATTTCGTTTTAATTCCGCATATTACGTTGTTCATACCCACAATACATCATTTATAAAGATAGTTTCCCAGGTCATGTCGCACATTTTAAAATTATTACTATTTAACTGAAGTAATTAAAGCTGTTTTATTCCAGTATGTAACGATATGCAGAATGGACGCATATGAATTTGGAAATTGAATCTCAAACATCCTTCTTGGTCTAGAAAGTAGTTAAAATGAATGAGCCTCACTGCAGTGTACATGTGACTATGTTTCTCAAGTTTTCTGACGCTGTAAAACTTGTCGTCGGACCAACAGTTGCCTTCTTTGATCGGAGTTTAAATTTGACTTTCAAAGAAGAATCATTTCAGCAACGTTCACCACATCCAGAAACACATCTACCACCACGTCCTCTTTCAACCACCATCACTTGGCTCCAGAGAGTATTTAAAGCATCTCATGTAATTCATCCGGTACACATCAGTGTAGGTTTGCCCTTGCTTTTGTTCGCAGTGTTTCTTTCCATCGTCCTATATTGTGCATCCACAGCTGCAGGCCAACATGTACAACTAGATGTCAGATCTTCCAGATATTGTGTCCCGGCTTGATGGTAATCAGGGGTTTGGCACCTTTGATCTGGCAAATTAGGCGTGAATCATGAATCAAATTACATAACGCAATGAAACAATGCGTTTCCAGGAGACTTCTGATAGTGGTACCATTCAGTGTATGAAACTGATTTTAATTGGTGGAATAGTAGAAACCATCACATTGCAGATGTTTTGTCCTGTCTGTTTCATCATTTTTGTATTCATGAAAGACTTACGTGAAAGCTAATAGAAAATAATTGCAGTGAAGATAGATAATTGGAATTGCTGTCTGGTGGATGATGTAGTGGCTCTGATTAATACAACACAAGATAGACATGATATACCAGATTCCAACATGCAGATGTACAAGTAGTGTTTCCCATCTGGAACAGTTCCATTCTCCCTGACCCTGCTCAGTACCAGACGGTTGGATGGATCGCTCCACGCACTACATCAAAGTCAGATGAGTTGTGAGCTGAAAAATTAGTGTGAAATGTAGGTCATCACGTGGAAATATCATGTGCCTACAAAAACAAATACTTTCTGGAAAGAAGAGTAAACAAGTGTTGGGCTCGTGGCCATAAATAAATAAGTGACCTGAAAGCATTTTTGAAGTTAAGGTCACCTGTCAGTATTGTACATCTTTGGTCTTAAAGTACTAATTGGTACAAGAGTTGCAATTCGGAAATATAATGTTTTCAATGAGATGTAGAAAATGACAAACCATCAATAAAAACTTTCCCCCATCAATACAATTAACACGTCATAAACATTCAGTTACTTATTCTACAGTGTTTTCTGTTCAAAAGAGAACATTCGATCTTCAACTGAAAACTTCGTCTGGAAATTCATTATGAAAAGAGAGGCTTGCTTCTTAAAAGTACTCATCCTCCTTTATTTGAAACAATTGGCTTTGGCAGCACCGCAGAGATAATTGAGAAATAATTGTGAAAGTGAAACAAATTTATTGCATCTCACTAATGATTGCTTTGCTAACAAGTGGAGCGCAAAGTATCCAATAATTGAGAATTAATTATTGGCGTGTTACATTGCGGGACAAATATGAAAGTAAAATGCGAATTGTAAATAACAATATTGTACGTATCTGATTTCAAAGCGGGGCGGAAATTGTGATGAAAACAATCAAATATAAAGCTGAAGCGCAAGTTTTAAAAGAACAAAAACACTAAGATATCACGCATTGCGTAGGATTGTGTATTTACGTTGTATGTACTGCTCTGTAAATTTGCAACATTAAAGCGAAGAATGTAGAGTTTATGTTGAAGACTTCTGGACAAGATTAGCACAAGAGCAGGAGTCGGAGTATCTATCTTTGTAGGCATTGCCGATCGTTAAACAAACGTTAATCGACGCATAGATGCTGACCAGTCTATGAGTCTTCTTCTGTCGTTATTATAAGTCTTCGACTACAAGGAGTTGGACCCTTTTTTAAAATTGTCTTGTGTTATTGACCATAAAACAAATACAGCACAGATATTTCCATAATTGACTTGAATGGTTAAGTACATCATGTGCAAATTAACTCATGTATTGTTGGATGAATTAATGAAATTTTTTTTTGATTTTGTATCAAATAATGAGAGAAATCTTGTGTTACTGAAACGTGAATCATCTCTGTAGGGTAATTGGTTATATTCAGAAACTTCTGGTTTGTATAAAATATTGACAAAGATAAATATACAGGTCCTTGGCACTCTTCCACTATGTTCAGTCCAAGTTGTTTTGCGTTCATTTGTTCACAAACAGATTACCTCAGCGAACAGACATTTAATCAACGAAAGAAATACTTAATACTTGAATTTGATATTTACTTCATGAATAGTCCCAAATACGCATTTTCATATTAAGTTTCCTTTAAAAGATAAATCACTGACTTGACTGCCAATGATGGCTCATACAAGTGTAGTACTCTTATTATACAAGTTTCGTCAGGATTTATGATTTGTATAAAAATATAAAAGACTTGAAAGAAAAAACCTTGTAACGTTTGTGAGAAGTGTGGGTGGCTACCTCGTGTACTTCTGGCCGTGGTGTATTTAATAACAGAAGTCGAATACAAATCTGAAGCAAGGCACGAAGCAAATCAAGAGGCAGATCAACCCTGGCGTTGAAACCTATTGGCAGAATCGAAACAAGTCCGAAACAGAGGCTACCAGTGGCACCATCAAGAATATTGTATGGAAAAGCGATCATAACGCCGCTCTATTAAGTACAATGAATAGTGAAAGCATTTCCATTGGGAAAAAGAGCCTTGCATAACTAACTAAAAATAACAGAGCTGTTGGCGTTTTAATGCTTCTGTTGTCATTCATTTGCCGAATCGACATGAATAGTTGAAAGTTTTACGATTCTACTAATATTCTTCTTGATGGCCTTGAATTTATGTTGTATTTCCAGTTCTTTTTACCTGCGTCAAGGTTCGTTGTAGCTTTCGTATCGAAGGCGATGCTGACAGATTTGAGTGTTTTCTCTCTGAAAAACTTAAAGAGTGAAAGTTACTCACAAAAAGTTGGAAATAAGCTCCGTGTGGCAAGTGCTGATGAAAGTTAGCTTTGGTTTGTGAGATATGAAGGAAGAATTTTCAGGCTTTTCTCGAGCACATTGAGTAGCATTTCCATTATTTTCAAGTGTACTAAATGTCAGTTTCTCATGTACACGTAAAGCCTGTGCCAAATGAAACTTGTATAACACAATTGATAAACAGTGCGCATTGAGAGAACATCGAGTGTCGAATATTTCGAATATTCCGAATTTATCGAAATGCATTATAGCCCGGAAGAACTATTTAGGTTTAGATGTGTCACTTCGCGAACAGCAGTGTACCGTAAATAGCGATCCAGGAGGTATTTCCGGTTCTCAGTGCGCATGCTTGATTTAACAGATCGTAAAAGCAAATATGACGTAGACGGTAAATTACTGTTATAAATGAAATTGCTATGAAAGTATTTTACAAAGATGCCAATAGATATCGTGTTTGGGTTTTTAAACATCCACTCAGTATCACATCAGTCACACTTGCAAGTTCGTTACAAATTTGACAAGAACTTCAAAAAGTTATTTTTACCGCGCTCTTGACAATTATAACATCGAATTCAACATACTTGTAATATTTTTGCGGCACAGTGGATAATCAAATGATCCTCCGGTGAATTTATATCTGGAAATCTAGATGGATCCAGGTTTACAGATCCAGAGTTCTGGACTTCATTAACGAACGCTTCCCGGATGGACACTGGACATGTTGAAACAAAAAAATCATTGCGTATCAATAGTATGCTAGCGTGGTAACGCTTCAAGACTGTACCAGGAATCATGATTTGTCCGTCGTGTTTATTGACCTGTTTAGTCTATCACGCTTTGCGTCGATAGACTACTGTGATGCACAAGGTGGTTTTGCTATGAAGTCAAAACTGGGCGTA
>JBCAUI010339074.1:0-15079 GCA_038406195.1 Haplosyllis anthogorgicola | reverse complement strand
TTTTATTAATTTGTTCTCTGTCTAATTAGGATAGAAATTTACTGACTTTAGTCGATATCAATATATGAGTAAATTTCAGTCCTATCTAATTAGACAAGTTTGACGGAGTACAAATTAAGAAAACAATGATTTTTGATTAGTACACTGTGAATTCCCTAAGGGTTCTCTAACTGGTAGATTAATGTGGCACACAGGTACCTGTAGCTAAGTTCTCACCAGAATTAAAATATTTTCATGCTGCACTATTAACACGCACAAAAAAAAATTCGCCACAACTTTTATTCTTTGTCGTTAGATACAGACGTGGATGACCTGGTTAAGCTAATGAGAACTATAAATTTTAAACTTTTGTTGGATCTGAATATACAACTTCGTTATGGAACACAATGGGATCCAACTGATACTGCTAGTCTGCTTGGATACGTCAATAAAATGAAATACCATGATGTGTTCAACTTTGAGATGGGCAATGGTAAGATTTTTTTTTCAAATATGTTGATAGTCTGTGATCAGTGGGAAAGAGGTGAATTTTCATCAACGTTGGGTGAGTTCTCTCCTGAGGGCTAAATCTAAAGGCTCATTAAGTGCGGTATGGAAGATTAATATAGATTATCTTAATACACTTTAACTTTGACTAAACAGTACATGGAATTTGTATCAGTTTCGAAACGTCTAGAACAAAGAGAGGACATAAGAATTTCACGCTGTGCTTTTGTTGCGCCATTGTTCCCAAACTGATACAAATTCCGTGTACTGGTATCTGGATTGTGTGTAGAGATTAAATGTATCCAGAATTTATCTTATTATTACAGAGCCGGATTTATTCCACAAGCATACTGGAATACTAAGTCTGAATGGAACTCGCATTGGGCAAGATTTCACGATTCTACACAATCTACTTTCTCAATACGGATTTACAAACTCCTCCTTCACGTTCGTCGGCCCTGATTCCGCAAATGTTGCTTCTGCGTCGGCAATCCAGCTGTTCACAGAGTAAGTTAAACCATAAATACAGCCCCTGAATTTTCTAATAATTCGGAAAGTTTGAGGACGAACAAGTTCCAAGCTGCGATGTTGATGCTCCTAAAAAACAAGACATGACATTCTATTATTTTCAAACTAATAGGATTTCTATCTTCTAATTTCTTTAGTGTGTACAGGATAACGTATACAATAATTTATTGAGGAACTGAATCAGTGCCCTCAGTGGTATGAACGAAAACAATGTGGAACAATATTAATTGATTTTATTTATCATGACTCTTTTCTTATTTTCTAGCTTTCTGAAAGAAGCTGGACAGTTTTTAACAGCTGCTACTTTTCACCAGTGAGTAGAATGTATTTGCCATTCATTTCATTTTAAAATTTGAAATATCCAGTTTTCGAGGATACAATTACAAGGTCTAACATTTGTAATTCTTACTTTTTCAGTTATTATTTCAACGGAAGAACTGCTCACATATCGGATTATACCGAAGTAAGACACTTGGATTCCTACGCAGAGAAGGTTCTTATAGTTAAAGGAATCATTAAGAAATCCAAGACCCCGAACCTGGCCCTGTGGCTCGGAGAGGGAGCTGATGCTTACGGAGGTGGAACACCGAACATCTCAGACAGATATGCATCCGGATTCTTGTAAGTTCAAAAACAGTATATGTGCAGTTATAATATAAGTAAATCAACAGTACACAGAAATCGTATCATTTTGGAAACGAAGAGATGTAAATTCTGTGTACTGAACAGCGTTCAAGCCACTTGGCAGTGGCGGATCTAGTATTTTGAGCCAAAGTTTTGTCATAATCCTGTTGTTTCTATCACTGTGAAACATTGTCAGTTAAAATGACTTTAAACAACTTGAACTTACACATACAGGTGGCTTGACAAGTTAGGAGTATCAGCTAAATACGGAATGGGTGTGGTCATGAGACAAACGTTTTACGGCGGCAATTACGCACTTACTGATAAAAACAACATGCCTAACCCGGTGAGTAGCAAAATACCAATAAATGCAAATTGCCAGTTCCAATTTTGTATGAGGCTTTGGTTCACTCTAATTTATCAATATGATTAATCAACACCAACTGACACATTCGTCACAGAAATATATCCATCACATTGTGACAGGTTTGAGTTGTGTTTGTTAACAAGCTGGACTGTAATCTTGGACTATGAATGAGCATTAGTCCAGTTTTTATTTCTTGTTTAAATTTCGTGCCCGAAGTCCCTCTTTGTGGACATTGGCACCTCTATTTCGGATTTGATGTTCTCATCGGTTCAAAGTCGGGGCAGATCTGTCGCTGGTTTGCTCACTTGTGCGCTATTATCTCTAGAGTAGAGGCCAGTTTTAATTTCTCTTGTTTTAACAATCCAATTCATGTTTTGATGTAGGATTATTGGTTGTCGTACGTGCACAAATGTCTGGTTGGGCAGAAAGTATTGAGTGTCACCACAAAGAGTGGTACCCCAACCGATACGACACTGTACTGGGAGAGTTTCTGGAGCTGGGTTGGAACTGATTCAGCTGCTTCGAATCAGACAGTCAGAGTTTATGCACATTGTACTACTAATAAAAGGTATTTTTTAAAGCTGAGGATTTGTAGTTCACCTTATGCCTAACGGCATTCACACGAACAGTGGCACCAATTAATTTCTAAAAGTCCGAAAATGAAAAGATCGGATTGACATTGTTGTCATGGTATGTATCTGTCTTTCACAACGCTTTTCCCGATCTCTACGTGAATGACCTTTTTGCCATTTGTGGAGTACAAAAAATAATGGCGATTTTCTTCTACGTTGTTTTTATCTGTGCTTTGATGGGTTAACATTAACTTTTATTATGACATCTATATCAATATCTAAGTCAAGGTAATTTTGTTCACTTGTAAAAAGACATCAAAACTTTTATGTAAAGTAAGTGTCACCCTGTTTTTACAACACGTCCAGGTACCCGAAAGGAAGTGTCACGGTTTTCGCTATAAACGTGCAGAAATCTGACGTGGAATTAACGTTCCCATCTCGACTCACCAGCTACATCGTCCACATCTACTTGTTGACTCCTGTTGGCTCAGAAGGCATCGAATCTAAGTAAGTACTTCTAGGAAAATGTGAAAGTGAAAGAGAACAAATTTAAATTTGATGAGTTTCAGTACACGGAATTCGTATCAGAAGTTTAACAAAGGCGTATCAAAAGCACAGCGTGAAATTCCTTCGTTCTCTCTTTTGTTCTCTTCTTTTCCAAAATGATACGATTTCTGTGTACTGTTCTTTTTGGCTTGCCACACCCATATTTTATTCTGTAAACATTACAGGAAAGTAACATAATAGAAATTGACGTTATTCTACTCATACAGTAGATCATGATCAGATCATAAAATTACTGTCAAAAGTTATTCGCCCGGCAACAGTTGAATTGAATGAGCTCAGCATGAAGTTCAATTGTTGCGGGGCGTTTAACTTTTAATAGTAATTTCATGATCTGTCAATCTAGGTACTGGAAGTAACGCAGAGTTTAGCATAACCAAGTGCAAATAGAATAAGTCACCTTATACTCACCCTACATTTGAAAATTTCTTCGGGATTTCTGATAATGATCCATTCTTTTCTTTCAGACAAGTTACACTAAATGGTAAAACTCTGGAGTTGATAGATGATCACACACTACCACATTTAGTACCTGTCCAGCAGCCAGCATACCGCCCGATCAAACTACCCGCTCTAACATTCGGCTTCTTTGTATTTCCCGAGGCTAATGCTGCGGCTTGCCTGTAAAAATACTTGAGTTTGTTCATATAAATTTGAAGAGGATCACATAAGAAGAGGATTTTTATCTACAAACAATATGGTATCAAATATAAAATAACAGAAGACAACCAAAAAGAAAGTCAATTTAGTGAATATTTGACTCCGGAAATATGTGACTTGAAATTAATTGGGTGGGAAATGTAAAGAACACATATTTCATTGTGACGGTGTTTATTTTACACAGTTTAAATACGCATTACTACACGTTATCTTCATTTCTATTCGGTAGTACGAACAGGGACCTTAACACCCATCTTTGTTTCTACTTAAATTGGTAGCTTCCATGCGTTTTTGTGACAATATAATGAATAGTTTTAAGTCACAACCAATTCAATATTTTCAGAATTTCTTTATACAAACTTTAAGAGAGAATACAGGACAACAATGCTCAGAGGAGGAAATACTGTCAGTTTAAAAAAAAAAGAGATATTACGCTGTGCTTTAATCTTATCAATAACACAGTGTTTTCATTTTGAAATTAGTACATAATATACAAACCAGATTATGACATTACTATCTAAAGTTTAGCGCCAGGCAACAACTGAGATGAATGAGCTCAGCATGAGATTTAATTGTTGCGAGGCGCTTAACTTTTAATAGTAGTAGCACATGACGCCCGCTGGTGGTGGTGTTGGGGGGGGGGCAGGGGTTTGTTTTGGCCCCACAGACCCCGCACAACCTGTACACTGTCCGCAGTCATTTTCTCAGGTGTGACAAATCTTCTTCTTCACTTGTTATGTTGTAGATTTCATGGTCTGTTGACATTTAATGAAAAAAGTAAACGTTAAGTGGCCAATATTTTCCCTGCACTCATACCCTACTCGAATGCAAAATTTAAACTGTTTTACAGCTAATTTGAATAATGGAGGAGTTTGTAATGAAAACAAGGAATGTCACATGTACAAAGGGATAGACGCTGGTGCAATACAAACTAATGCTATGTTGTATGCTGCGGGTCTGCATGAAGTACAATGCACCTTGCTTCCTTCTGTAACCGTACAAGGTAAATGCTCTCGTCTCTCATAGATCTCTTAGCTCATTATTGTGTTGTCATTACTAATCGCATTTATTATTTTCGCACTATATCCTTCTTTGAGCGAACATTACACCACGGAATTCCTTTATTTTAATAACAATACAATCTATCCGTCAGACCGTCTGTCGCGTTCTTCTTCCTTGTCTTTTTGTGGAACAGTCTACCCAGTCTCTCTCCTTCTCTCTCTCAGCTGGCAAAATGTTGTATTATTATTAAGTCAATGTGTCCTGACGCTTGCATTATTTTTTACCTTATCAGGAGCTTGTTCAGCTTTAACACCGGAAGGGAAGACGGGATTCAGATATGTGGCTGGTCAAACGCTGAGTCCTGGTGTCGGTACACTACAGGGACAGGGGATGTTAAACCTGGAGTGTATGGAATCATGTCTTCAGGTAACAATATCAGTTTAAAAATTAGACTAATTTAGCCAAATATTGTAAATTGAATTGAAAAAGTAACATTGTAATTTTGTTAAACAGGATCCATTGTGCGTTGCCTTTGATCGTGATCGCACTTCGGGCGCTTGCAGGACAACTGACGTGCTGGACACAACCGCCGATCCCACTCACGATTTGTACCAGAAAAAATGTCCCTTGACTAATCCTGGTAGTGATTTTTTCTGTGGCTTATTTCCTCCTTTCAAGTCAAATGTGAATGAGTTACGACGTGTAAGTAAATTTGAGAACAACAAATTGAATCCAAGGCCAAGTCGCAAACATTTTTAGTTTTACATCTTAAACGTCAAAACTTGTTAAAATGATCTATTTTGTACAGATTTTCCGCCTTTAAGAACATAAGTGATAGTGGAAAATTGATGACACTTGGCCAAGTGCCAAGTGTATGCAGCTTATGATGTCAATTTCAATGGTTCGACGTCATTTGTTGCCAACGGCATGGCAACAAGTGCTGTGTTGTGTGTTTTCGGACATAGACCAATCGGGTAAAATGGAAAGTTGCTGATATTTATCATCTTTTTATTGCTGATATTTATCATCCTGTCTTCTTCTCCCGAGCAGATGACTGTGCTTTGGTCCCTGTCAAAATGACGGAACGTGTATAGACGGGGTTGATTAGTCTATCACGCGAAGCGTCAATAGACTTCTGTAGACGGCAAGGTGGTTTTGCTACGAACTCAAAAATTGAGGACGAGGTGTTGGGGATGGACCCCCCCACCCAAGATGGAGGGTGGACCCCCCCTTCTTTTTAATACTTTTATACCTAACAGGAAAACTGTGTTTTTCGTTTGTTATTGTTATTCCATGCGTGATAGACATTTTACCCGGCCTACCCGGGTAATTCTCTCGTTCCTACATTTGTCGATGTCCCGCGGGATTTGAAGGCTCCCACTGTTTGGTTGTACTGACTCCAGGTATTATAATGATTTTAAGACATGACAAACACAGTTGACTTTATACTGTTGAAAAGTAAGTCACATAAGTGGTCTTGTACTTAACTTATGCTTGAAATTATACTGTTACAGATGTACAACTGTCTGTCATCCAATCGGATTTCGATTCTAGTGAGGTTCTTCTGGACAACGATGCAGCATCATGTCTTTCCTCATCAATCCCTGGAAAGGTGACACTAAGGGTAGGTGACCATGCAGCTTCGACCTCAGCTTCTAAAATTTCTGTCAGTTTTGGAAAAATGGAAATTCAAAGGACAGCATGGAATTCTTCTTTTGTTGCGTACGTTTACAAATTGACAGACATTTAAGGGGCTGGCCTAGTTACTAATTTACGAGTTTAAATAAAAGCTTTGGAGAGACACTTTACACTGTACTATGTGAGATGAAAGAATAATTAAATGAAGCATCATCATTTTCACACAATGTCGGTTTTAGAACATTGGTACTCTGAAGCAACTTAATACAGAAAGTGGATTTGTTTTTGTTCTACAAATGTTCATCAAATGATTCAGAGGGAGAAACCTCTTCAGTCCACAGTAATAGAACTTCACGCTGTGCTGTTTTTTGAGTGAAACACGCAGAGCGAAATTTTGTTAACAAAATATACATTTTCCGCTCAGAAAAGTCACATTTGAAGGTAAATGCGGAAATTTAGAACGGGCAGAATTGCCAAATTCTGAAATTCCTATCTGTTTTGGAACAACAGTACACAGAAATTGTATCATTTTGGAAACGAAGAAAACAAAAGACAGAACGAAAGAATTTCACGCTTTGGTTTTAATGCGCTATTGTTAAACTTCTGATGCGAATTACGTGTACTGTACATAAAAAGCATAGCATGGAGTTTGTTTGTTTCCTCTTAATAGGAATTTCAGGATTTGAGAATCCCTTACATTTCCTTAACTGTTTTACGAATAAAAACTCTTCTCCCTAGGTTGACAAAACATCCAGCAGTTCTAACGAGACAACACTGAAGGTTCAAACAGCCAATCTGAGTTCCTGTTCTGAGGATCACATCTTGTCCCACGACACAGGTAGACCAGGATGTAGACGGATTGCTGCCTGTGAACTCATGGAAGATGAAGCCAACACACAGAGCTATTGTATATTCTCATGTAAATGTTCAGGGGTGTGTAACTTGTATGTTGGGTTGCAACTGACGCTCGGGGTTGAGAACAGGGAAATCTGTGAAATTCAGCCAGTTTAGGAGAGAATTTACAACATTGTATGAAACAACCTAACGGTTTTTAAAAAATATCTCGAGGGAAGTAGCAGTTGTTTTCGACCACACCGTAATCTTTCTTTAATTTACCTGTCAGGCAGCAAATCTTTTCTCTAATAACAGTTACTGGCAGTATCGAATGCTGATAGTGTACAGAAGACTTTTTTCCTGAAAATAATTAGGATTTTTTAAAACAGTAACATTTCGAGAAATAGACACAACCTTTTTTCTATTGTTCCTAAATCATACTATTAAAGATTAACTTGTTACATGGCTGACACCTACCAAACATCTTTTGTCTCCTGTCCTGTGATTGGATTAGGAGGATCTCCACTGAAATCAGTATTCTGTTGTGTGATTGGACAATACTGTGCTATTTTAGGTCAAGGGTCATGAAGGTCAAATGGGGGATGGCAATATATTTTTTGAGAAATGATTGGATTTATAGGAATGGAAATTTGTTTTAAACATTTTCATATATTTTTCCTGCGTAAAGCACGGGTTTCATCTAGTTGAAATAAAAATTCCAGAGTGACGTTTATGAAATGTGAATAGAAGGATTCGCTAGCAATAAAATGTTTCATTTTTGATCATGCGTTCTCGCGCGAACAAAAAATCATATGTGTGATGAACACATCACTAAAATTCTGTTGCGAAGAATCGTACGACTTTTACTCCAGTACTTGCTTCTTTGGATCCCACGATCCACATCCATTCTAGTTTTCAACGTGTTTATATTTAAGCAAAAAAAAAAAAAAAGAAAAGCCAAACCCCCCCTAAAAAACAAATTAAACGAACAATGCTTTGGTAAAACATACATCACCATGTCATATCGAATTTTCCTGGTAACTACAATAGCAAATTAATGAGTATTCATTCTTTGAACTTAAGTTAAAGTCTGCGTCTGTCCACACGTGCTTTTGTTTACCGTGGACCCGAAAGGTCACGTGACGGAATCCCACCCGATTGGTCAACGAAAAACGTGCTTTTGTTTATGGGACTTGACATGAGCCACGCCATAGCGCGGCTGCCGACCTAGTACATTATAATTGCTCACGGTACAAGAGTACTTTTCCCAGTTAAACATCTCGTGGAGATCTATCTGGAAGATGAGATTCCAGATGAAAGAGTTGATGACAGGAACCTATCTGCTTTCTCTCCCATTCTCTTCATTCATCAGATGCCTGTATCACGTAGAGTCCAGAGGCAATAATAGACGGAACTGAATGATTAATAATGTGTACGTTGAAAGAAAATTTCGAAATGCCTATGTGGGGAAGCTGAAGAAAGAATCTCTATTTTGCAAACAACAGGAGTTTACGCTATGCTTTTGTTTAAAATGTGGAGAGGAGTGACTGAGAATGTCTATGTGGCTTTTCTGTAAGGCTCGCTTAGAACTGGTCCTTCAATCTTTTTCTCTTCTTTGAATATTATTGTGACAACCAGTGTTGAGGCATTTCTTTACACCGACTTACATATGAATTTCATGCTGTGTCTTTCACGCAAAGGGGTCTCACTTAAATGTCTATTGTTCACAAAATAAAAAGCTCTTTTCCATTCGAGAAAATGAATGGAAGTGAAATTGTGCTGTGTTTTTCTCGTAAACCAAGCACAGCGTAAATTTCTATTGTTTTCGAATATCATTGATTTTCTGAGATGCACCCTGAAATCTTTCTTGGTAAAGATACAACAGAATACACAGCTACATTTATGCATGTATTTAACTTGTGCTATTACTTGCTTTGTTTATTGAAATTAAAATACACTGACAGGTGAGGATTCTTTTGAATTTCTTACTGACAGCAAAATAGGAAATTACAGAATTTGCCCGAAACGGTCCAGCTCTTCCTTAAGTGTAATTAGGCAGTATGGTACAAAGTATGACATACAAAGTGCGATTTTATGTTTAAAATTGTGTGATGGTTTGCTGAACTGGAATGGTAAAGCATGGGAGTTTTCTGCCTCCTCACAAATGTGGCAACACATGACGGTCCATAAATACACGCTGCACTTCGTTCCTTACTGGAAAGAACAAAACCCGAAAAAAGTAATTTATTTTGTGAGCAACAGAAATGTTTTGGTCTAGGTTTGTAGATGTTGCCAAGAGCAACCTGTATATATTGAGGGTAAAGTCCCAGAAAGTGATATATATTGCTTACCTGTAATTATTAAGGAGTAAATGACTGTCGACCTTTTCTCAATTGCCCATGATAGATGGTGTACTGTTGTAGGGTAAACAGCAGATCAGAATCCAGGCAGTCGTCACGTTTAACCTTTACATCTGGTAAATGTTGTATATCACATTTTATATCTCTTGAGATATGTTTGTACTTGCACTTTCTACTTTCATACTTACCTGTCAGGTAATAAATATGTATTATCTAAGCCAAGGGTTTTTTTCACATGGGTTTAAAGATAGAAAATAGAAATATTTTGCAGGGAGATTCTAATGAAAATAGCTCATTACACAAAAATCGTATCAACTGTGCACATAAGGGACTGTAAGGGAGCTCCAATACAATTTTGTATACTGGTTACACTCTGAATTTTATCAGGAAAGAGGCTGCAATGTCTGTTGATGGTTTTTCATTTTTGGAACAGTAGATGCTTGGGTTAGAGTGATAGACACATTATGGAATCCTCCAGGAACTGTTCTTTGTTATTAACTGGCAAAGGCATTCCAAGTTTTTTTTGACTTTACATTTACATTTTGTGAATTGCTCGTAGAACTGCAGTACACGGAATTTGTATCAAAAGTTTAACTATAGCGCATTAAAAGCACAGAGTGAAATTCTTTCGTTCTCTTCTTTGTTCTCTTCGTTTCCAAAATACGAATTCTGTGTACTGTTGGTGCAATATGTTGCGAAAAGCACAGCTTAAATTTCTCTCATTTCCAAATACAGGTCAGTAAGTATTGTCCACAAAGACATTTCAGTTTTAGACTTGTCTACAACCCTTTTTTTTTTATAAATTATAAGTTTTCGCAATAATCTAATGAGAAAAAATCAACGAAATATTCCAAAAGCTTCTTTTTAAAAATCTAGTTACATGTTGAATCTAAAAAATACTAAACACTATGATAGTCCATAACCGCATCTGTGGTCAGACTAAGCCAAGGATCACACGGGCTTCTCGGGTACCCGTCGGGTCGGGTCACGAAGACAACACCCGCGATATCAAATAGTGAGCCGACGCCTGAGATTATTATCCAAATTGAAGAAAATTAAAAAAAAAATTTTTTTATGAAATTTTTACCATTCCTTATACAGCAAATTGCTCCCATAAACACTGTAAGATTTACATGACTCCTTAAACTTGAAATAAGCCCTTAAATTAACTCATAAGCATAACTATGTGAAGCATAACTGAAGAACGGTAACTTTTGAACATATTACTCAGTCGTAATTTTACATACTCCAAGGTATCCTTGGGTTCGGGTCACTGGGTCGGGTGTAGGCTCTTGGGTACCGGGGGTAGCAAATTGTGACCAGTGAGACCCCTAGACTAAGCCTTTTACAACTGGGCAATATTACACACATAATGACAAAATCAGTGACAATGCACAACATCATAATCCTTTATTGACGCTTGTAACCAAAACATACAGAACGGTTATTTCAGACAATCGTAATGTGAATTATTGAACTGGGACATCAAATCAAAGAGAATGACAGAAATCAATGTTTAATCTTGTGTGAAGGAACGAGGTTCAATGAAGCTGTCACAAGACAATTACACAGCTTGGTAATGTTGATGGAAAGGAAATACAAAGTAAAGAACATGTACTGTGGAAGATCAATGTATTTTAAATGTTGTAATCGCTGTTTAATATGCCTTTATGTACATGATTAATACGATTTCTGTGTAATGATGTTATATCCAAACCTAACCGGGGAGGGTGCTGCATTTTCAGCTTGTTATTGTCCCAAAGCTTTAAACGTTTAAAACGAATTCATGACTTAGTCGTGGCCTGAAACATACACACAATGTGTGTGAAATGTGAGCTGGATATGAAAAAGGTTTAAATGTTTCAAATGGGAACAATAGAATTTTGACGTTGGAATTTTACGTACACAGCATGAAATTCCGTAGTTACCAAATGTTCCAAAATCAACAGAGTTTCCGAAATGCACACTGTATCTTTTATTGAAACAAAGAACCACCATGAATTTTCTTTTGTTCCCAGATTAAAAAATATTGAATATTTCCTCCTCTGGAGACGCATTTTGACATTTAGAAGTTATAACGTTTAATTTAGATAATGAGGGAAATTGCTTATTGATAATTGCCGTACAAGAAACTGTTGCAAATTCAAGGCACTTAATCAATAGTTATGCTGACAATGGAAAATAATTAATTTCAGGTTGAATTTGAACCAATTTATCAACCAATTTTGTATGTGTAAATAATAAACTCTAAGGAACCAATTATTGTGAATCCATTGAAGAAATCATTTAAAGTAAGCAATGATTCACAAAGAATTGTCTTTAAAATTGATTCACAGGATTCTGATTTTCTCATCAAACTTGGTAGTTTGAATACTATGAATAGTGACAGGACAGTTACTGGTAGAATTAAACTATAATTACATGTTAAAAACCAGCATAAGTTATTATATATATTTTAAAATAGCATAGGTTTATTGACGTCCAATGTACTTAAGTGATAGAAGGTTCAAAATTGCAAGAACTGACCATAACTGTTGCTTAAAACAAGAGTTATGGGTAAGGTTGCATTTTCTGAAAGACGAGTTATGTGAGCCATGTCACTCTTTCCGCAACAATGGTGAAGAAGACTGGGTCTGGTTAGTATAAACGCATACTACAATATTTGGTGTTTTTCTTGAAAGTATCTTAATAAAGTAGACTAATCTCAGGATGAAATACAATGACTGCTCTTCAACAAAAAAGGACTATGACCTGAATATTTTGGAATTTGGCATAAAGTTTGTAAGTTTAACACTGAGTCCATGGACGGTCATTCACGCGCCACCGCATTGTTTATGTTATGAAACTTTTACACCATCCAGACCCTGAGGGAAAGTTACATGAAAACCGTGCTTTTGATGGAGTCAGTTGTACGGCAAGGAATTTCTTTGTTCCGGGACATTCGGGATTTTTCGAAATTCACCTCTGTCACCTCTGTTAAAATATTAGGCAAATTTGCCTAAATAGGCAAACAATTTTATACCAGGCTTTAATTTGTAATGAAAAGACATTGCAATACAAATAGTAGAGGTTTTTCCTAATCAAGTCCTTCGTTAGATCTGACAGATCTGTCAGATTTGATAGACTTTGTAATTCATGTAAAGTAGGCCGTGTGCTGTATGTAATTACAATTAAATTACATATCATAACTACCATTTTTAATAAACGATATTTGGTGTATATATTTTTTAATTTGAACCAAATTACCAAAATAACAAGACTACCAAATCTGACAGACCTGGCAAAGAGCGAACTTGGAAAAACCTCTAATGGGTTTTAGGTACAGTCATCATGCTATCACGAGGTGAAATATCGTCAGGACATGTTGGACTTCCAACAGTGACATTCGGTTCTCAGACGTCCGTCACACTGAGGTCACACTTTGGTGAAAAGTATTGTATTGGCCTAAAGAGGTTCATTACGTCTGGCGTGAACTCAAATGTGATAAAACGTAAAAATTTTATCATTTCACATCTCTTTCTCCTCTCTTATTTATTATTCTCTTCTCATAGTTTGGAGTTAAATGCAGCTTTTCACAATCTTTTATTTTGGCTATCGGTTTTTATTTGACGGGATATGTAAAAAATCGTGTAATCCATGCAAATATATTGTTTACAATAAGTTAACATCATCACAACCCATACTTTTTCACTGAATATGAATAACGTAATTCCAACTTGAGATTGCTGATTTGAACATCGCGATGTTCACCCATTGATTCTTGTTGTAACTTTCGCACTGAGATGGAGCATCTCCACACAGACAGACAGACTTGACTCAGACGGAGAGAGTGCGGGATGGAGGCTTCAAGCAGAGATCCAGCAGCTAACAACAGGCTACTTACACTCTCTGATCTTGCGCGAGGCAGTTGGTCTGTTGATTTGCAAGTGTTCACTACTCATAGGCTCACAGTGCTTTTGATAATAAGCTTTCAATTTAAAGAATCAAAGCGCGTTGCAATTATTTTTGTCGGATTTTAAATCGAGACTGTAAAGAAAAAAATTGCAATAATTAGTGAACACAAATGAAATTATTGTGTTTTTTTATTTTTAATTTTCAAGATTGAAAATTTCGCTTTGGGACAAGTAGGAGTGTGTTCGTTCATCTATAACCAATTTTACATTACGTTTTAAGCTGACATAATTAACTATCAAATATTAGCTTTCTGAAACTTATAATACAAAAGAATAATAGTATACAGTTAAGTACATTAGGGAAAGTTAATCTTGATAAATAGGATAAACAATTGCTCAATATGATGAAAGAGACATATGGATTAAGATCCTGGATGTAGATATGTGAGATCAGAGGATAAATCTACAGGTGAAAACACACAGCAATGTGCAACATACATCAGGGTAGCTCCTGCTCAACATCCACTAACTATTCACGGATCTTACATGCGGTTATCTTCACATGTTCAGGTGAGATTAGTTACAAATTATTTTGGGTTTCGAATGTGTAAAAGTGTAAAATAGAAGGGCTAAAGGGCTACAGTCAAGGGAAGATGAAAATGAGAGAGAGAGAGAGAGAGAGAGAGAGAGAGACAGACAGACAGACAGACAGACAGACAGACAGACAGAGACAGAGAGACAGAGACTGAGAGAGACAGAGACTGAGAGACAGAGATTGTCCGAAAGACAGACAGACAGATAGGGAAGAGAGCGACAGAGTGTCTCACTGATAGATTACATTTAGTTTAAAACAAATAAATTCCATGCTGTAATATTATTGGCTCAAAGAAAGACATAGTGCGAAAATAATCATAAATGAGGAAGATATGTGATTAGTAAATAATGACCACCAAATGAACGACCTCTGAAGTCTTTCCAACCAAGAGAACTTTGACTTTATGATCAACCACTTCCATTCCATAGACACGTGGATGAATGACTGCTAGTTGTTAAACATTGTTTTACATGAAAATTCCAGAGGAATTGATTTCTCTAACTAGAAACAAATGCTTCTGTATACACTTGTCTATCACTATTAGATTAATTGATAGTTATTTTGACTCCTGCCGACTTTGGCTACTCACTCAAATACATCTGTATAACAATGTATTTTCCCTGCTTGAGCTTCAGCATCCTGAGCAGTCAATGTTTACTTGAGCACTCTCATGGGTACAATATCACTGAAACATTTCAGCAGTTTACAATTTATATGTATTCATGAATATTTAACAGCTTGAACTGCCCTCCATCTTGAATCTGGGACACACCAGTTGTATTTTTGAACAGCTTCTCAGTTTTGTTATATTATGAAAAACCACTCATATGCCATACATATATTTAGCACTTCCGGCATATTTATTGCACTGTATGTTTGATACATGTAGAAGGCTCCAAAGCTGTACATTGGCTGTACTTGTCTTTGAAGCTGTTGTACCCCAGTATATAAACCAA
>JBCAUI010338963.1:0-15079 GCA_038406195.1 Haplosyllis anthogorgicola | reverse complement strand
TTTTCTTCATTTTCATGCAGTTTTTCTCGATTTTTGGGCGAAAATAGGTGAAAATTGGGTTGGCGCCCCCCCCCCCCGGTACGGGAAATCCTGGATCCGCCAATGTTACAGGTGTACGCAGCGAACAGGAGCTGGTCCTGTCCCCACGCACAGCTTAACCCCACAGTCAGTTAATTATCCTTACACCAACCCTTTATTTTTGATATTTCAGAGGAAGGCCCACCTGCATCTGCATCACGTGCTGGAGTATGAAGTGGAGATGGACGTGCTGAAGAACACCAAGGATTACCTCACATCACGCCTAGTCTCCTGCAGACAGACAACATACAAACTAGAAACACTACCTGATGGTCAGCTGGAGCAGGTACAGTATAGCACACTAAAGAACAGACAACATACAAACTAGAAGTACAACCTTCTACCCTAGGGTAGGTAACACAAAACCATGAAAAACACAGAATTGTTTCGTGTCACGAGTCAAATTCGTTTTACTGATGCCCCTGAAGGCTGAACGATAGGCCACAGATCGGTGGTCATTTTGCTCCAAAACAGGTCTAGGAGGTGCTGCCACTTCCACGCAGCTAAACATGCTTTGCTAATACACGAGCCAAAATACAATCCATGAACCTATCACACAAAAACGTGTGTACACTATCTTGAGAACAATGTCGTTTGCTAGGTATTCAAAAATCATTGAATTCATAGAACGGAAATTCGTGCTGTAAGCTTTACAAGAACAAGAGCATTGTGTAAGCAAAGTGAAGAGAACATTTTGATATGAATTTTAGGAGAAGGCATCTGACAGCAGTAACATCTATGAATCAGCACAAATACTCCTTCCTGAGAGTATTAGTAAGAGTAATATAGACAATTTGGGTCACCATGACAATAAGGCAACAGCCAATCAGGTTTTAACAAATCACAACAACAAGTACACCCACAAGGAGGGTCACGTGACACGGTACCAAGGCGGAAAGAGCAGTGAACCGAAACATAAATACGAGAATGATTTCAAGATGGCAGCACTGTCGAGAACAATTAACGACAGCACATCAACTACAGCTACTTCCAAACCTACAACCACTGGTATTGTTCAAAAATATCCAAGAATAAAGTTAACTTTCCTTTTTGTCATTATCATAAAACAAATTCTTACAAATAATCGTAACATAACTATTTCCTGATAGTTATGAGAAAATAGTTTGCCTTATTAGGCGGGCAAAATAAATGAGAATGTAACTTTACTCCCATAATTCGCTCCTGTCCTCCTTTGGCTACTTCAGAATTCAGAATAAGTGTTCCAGTTGCATGTTCATCACCACTTCGGTGATATTTCTTTGAAAATTTCCGGAACAAGAGAATCGAGGCTCATTAAAGCGCAGCGTGAGATTCTAAATTTCAGGATTTTCATGTTGTAAGCAGCTCGTGAAATTCCTCCCATTTTGTAGACGGAGACAACAAAAAAGAGAACTAAAGAATTTCACGCTCTGCTTCTGATGTGCTGTTGTCCTAAAATAATTTGATGAAATTTTACCCTCTGTTTCTTGTAGAAGCCCCTGCAGGCCACACGTTGATAGTGAACGGCAGAGCGGTAGAGTGCGGCTCTTACAAGGAGTCTGACGACGCAACGTCATTTATCTGTCGCAACGTCATGTAAGTCAAAATGTAAACTGCTGTACACGCGCTTATACAGTGTACACCCCTATTGGTTCGGGATCGCCGCACGCAAACAAGAAGGAGTGCAGGTGAGAGATCCATCCTGGATTTAAAAGCCATGTGGACGGTCACACGAAGTCCAAAACAGGGGTAATCAGTGGCCCTACGAATGGACCCTGGTCCAACGAAAACTTGAAGCTGGTACAGTTTCTTTTCAGACCATGAAAGTACTGTTTAGTGCCCCGAAACAAATGAATTTCATGCTAAGTACATTCAATTTAATTGTTGCCCTCGCACCAAACTTTTTACAGTGATTTCATGATCTGGGCGGGTTCAAAATGTTAGTTTGCATTAGTCTTATTAGCTGTTTCGAAGCTAGTTCTAAACATAGAACCAGGCTAATCTCGCCACCTTGCTTTCGTATGTGATAGTGAACAGTCCTACATGGTGTGGTTGAAGAAGTTTCCAAATGTGTAAAATTATTCTACAGCCTTCTTGTTAGTTAGCGCGGTACACTCAGAAATAAGAAAGTCTCCTGAAGAGCTAAACTGCAATAGTAAGCGAATGGTTATTAGATTTACATTTGTACGCAAAGCTGGCAGTACCTGACGGATTATAAATCTACAAAAGGTTCATTCATTCATTTTGCAAATTAGCCTAAATTTTATGCAATAATTATTAGTAAACAAACTAGCATTAATGCCTAAAAATATGACTGTTTTCCTATTAATACAAGTTTACCTAATATTTTAGCAGAGACAAATTTCGAAAAACCTTGTATACTTTCTGTTCTTATGCCTGTATTTTTGTACCAGGGTGGATGACGTGTGGCGGCTACCGAATTTTGACCTGTGTTTGCCGGGATACAACCCCTCACGCTGGCGACATCTAGCGCACATACAGAGCAAGACTTTCACTGTGCTGGACCTCAAGAGTCTTTGTAGCGAACTGGGCAAGAGCGCAGGACTGAGTAGCAAAGTCAGGGACGTAAGGGTAAGAGAGAGGGGGGCAGACAAACAGACAGTGAGAGACAGTACGACTTACAGAAACAGCCAGAGACACACAGCCAAATACATTGTGAAACAGACACAAACAAAGGATGAGAAGGTCTTCTAAATATTGGCCTAAGTTTTTACTCATTTTAGTATTACAAAACTTAAAAATAAAATTCCTGTTGCCTCCCTTTGTTTCAGGTTGTGTGGGACTGTGGTGACACGCACTACAGGTTGACATTCCTGAGAGGGAAGTGGACAGGATCTGTAGAAGATAACGGTTACTTGAGGGACCTACAGTGCGTCTTCAACTCTTGAGCACTCAGACAACAAACCAAAGACATTAGTGCTAGTGGTGACATGAACATATGTAACTGGGTGTGTAGCCAAAGACTTTCTATTAAAAAAAACGTGATATTTTTGTGAAGATGGAGTGATAAAAACGTCAGCTCCTGATTTTCTTTTGAACTCAGATCGTGAAATTACTTTCAATAACTCAGCATAAAATTTTCAATTGATTTTCATGCTGAGTTATTGAAATTCGGATGTTAACTTTTAATAGTAATTTCACGATCTGTTTATCAGTAATTGCATTTTTATCACAAATGTCAACCTGTTGTCCCTAAAAATGGGCACACTGAAAGTTCGTTATGTAAACACCGAATAAAATATCTGGATAACCTTTTGTTGGGACATGCCTTTTGTCGCTTAAGCGGTGGATATAGTACGTTATATTGAAACTTTTATCAGATGGGTTATATCTGCTGAAATTACAGATCTACAGAAATGAGAATAACTATGTACAACTGGTGGACATTAACATCCTTTACTAGACTACCTAGATCTGTAGACTACATGCCACATCAGTAGAGATTTAAATTTTAAATGGCCCCATTGTATACATTTGTAACTTTTCAAACTGAATTGACGCTCAATGTATTTCATAGGAATTTTGTCAATAGAAAAATAGATATTGTATGTATGGAATGCACACCGTTACCTTACCATTGCTTTTCATGTCGAATCTCTTGTTGGTTTAAATTTAGTTTCTATGTAAATACAGAGAAAATACTTGTAAATATGTGTATATATGTGTCAACATGTGTAATGTTAGTAGATACCCTGTATATAAACGTTAGTAACGTCAGTGTGTAAATAGGTAGTATTCCAGATGCGTCAGATACAGATACAGAGGAAGAAAACTAAAATTCACCAATGGAAGCAGCTTTTGACGACACAATTTGATAACCTTTGAGAATCCCATGCGCGTGCTTTTGGAGGTTTTTCCAAATTCGATGTCCAGCTAATTCACCTAATTTGGTAAGAGCTACACCAGTACCATTTTTGGTGTGTCTACCATTTGTAGTGTGACAGTGATACCAATTTTGGTAGGTGTAGTATACTGATATCAGTATGTTTAACCAAAATCAGTGCAGTTCCTGATGCAACTGCAATACCATTTTTGGTCTGTATCCTAGTTGCAATTGCAGAACAATGGTTAGACATGCCTTATATCAATTAAACTGCCTCAAGAATTTGTCAAATTAGGTGAATTAGGTAAATTTGGTTAATTAGTTAAGGGAATTTTAATTTGGAAAAACCTTCAGTGTTTCCCCAAGTGTTCGTTTATATTCCGCCAAGGCGTTTCTAACACTGCATTATATAGCCGTCCTATTTTCCGTTCTAATAAATACTATTGTTTCATACAAAAGAAATTCGCTCGGCGTTTGAACCGAGCAC
The DNA here is from genome assembly GCA_038406195.1 of Haplosyllis anthogorgicola. Taxonomy (NCBI): domain Eukaryota; kingdom Metazoa; phylum Annelida; class Polychaeta; order Phyllodocida; family Syllidae; genus Haplosyllis; species Haplosyllis anthogorgicola. The sequence goes on along the minus strand of JBCAUI010338963.1, from coordinate 10,691 downwards.
TCCCATATAAGGTAATATAGCATTGTTTTTCCATAAAAATTTCGCAGGTTTTGAATATAGGTGTCCCAGCAGGTTCTCCAGCATTGACAAAGCAGTATTTGTATGTTTCTTGAGCGATCGAATTCATTTTGCGAACAATAGAATTTCATACTGTGTCGCTCATTGGAATTTTGTTTATCAATTAATATCGATTTGCTTTAAAAAATGGTAAGACTATCAGGTTGTAAAGAAAAGAAAAAAAATTTCTTTATTCAGTTGGAAAAATAAAAATCTAATATGTTATCACAATTACGACTCCACTGAACGTGTACAGCCTGTATACCCTGAAAACCAAGTAATGTAAAAGTAAAAAATAACGTGCAGTGCGCGCAAACCTAATTTTAGGGGTGCGTCAAATCAACAAACACATGCAGCTCGTTTTCATAAACTTAACGCCCATCTTTTAACGCAACAAATGCTGTATGTGGATTTATTACCAGTAGCAGATCTAGAAATTTGTTCGAGGGGAGGCCCAGTGACTTGAAATACATGCGGCCCAAGATGGCGGCCACATTAAATTAAACATGTTTTCACAGGGGTCGGCAGGGGGGGCAGGCCCCTAACCCCTCCTCCTCTAGATCCGCTACTGATTAAATAACGCTGGTCTGGTAGTGTTATGTAGTAAACCAACATGCGCATTAAGTTTATGAAAACGAGCTGATGGTAGCATCAAGTAATAAACCATTCTTAAAGCGTTAAATTTATGAAAGAGAGCTGTTACTAAGAGTGTCTTCATAAACTAAACGCCTTTAAACGCCTTTAACGCATTGGCGGTAATGCTGTTATGTTAAGTCAAGTGGCTAATGCTCACAGGAAGCTCAATGCACGTTAAACGCACCCAAATTAGTGTGCGTTTAGTTTATGAAGACGCGCTGTAAAAATACCAATTTCACAATGCATTACGAAATATTTGTAGTCTGCCGTATTGACTTAGAGCATTGAAAGATTACATGATCATTATAGTTTTGACTTGCTTGAGCTACAAAATTATCCCTTTTAGTTCTAGAATTTTTGCTGCAACAGATTTGAAGATATAGGACAGACAAAAATCATGATCAAAACATGCCACTGACAAAAATTTGAGTTATCATGTTTAAATGTCCCAGACATGGACTGCAAAAAAATTCACAAACCAAGTGAAAAAAATAGGGTGCGCCATAAATAGGACATGCACCGTATTTTGGGCATTTACGGTATATGTACCGTATTTCCTCTATTTATGGCACCAATTTATGAGAGGGTGCCTTAATTAAAAATCTGTACCAAGTTTGAGTGGCACCTACATCGGTTTTCTCTTTGATTTGTCAATTTATATATCTTTATTTGTTGTGGATCAACACTTAAAACATCTTCCATTTAGGAAAAAGTCATATTGTATGAATTTCACCAAAGATTCATTTAGTTATTTTCATTTTGAAAATTACGGTTGTGCCATAATTAGAGGGGTGCTATATTTAGAAGGAATACGGTATTTCTATTTTTCACCCAGTCTATCACAGTTTTTCTACATTTGCTGAGTATTCTTCGACCCGCTTTGCTTCATCTACGGAACCGTCATACTTCGGTAGTTTGAGGAAACACAGTATAAATTTTTATATCAGGTGATGTGACGACCTCCTCATAACTTGGGAGCAAAACATCGGACGGATTATCTGAAAAGTTAATATTAATCATATTATACTATAAATTATGTACCTGGTTGGAGGGTGACACGAACTATGTTGTACCGACAAGACTCGTGTTAACCGAGGTCAAAGACTGAGGTCAACACAAGTCATGGAGGTACAACATCAGTTGTGTCACCTGACAACGAGGTCCATAAGGTTTTTATTACATGATTTCTACACAGATCTTGTGTTTTTCCCCCAGCAGGTTAATAAAATGAGTCTTGTGTTAACCTGCCAAGAGGTCAACACAAATTCACAGGTCAACACAAATCTTGTGTTAACCTGCAGGCAGGTTAACATGAAGTCTGGACCAATAGAAATGCAGGGCACATGTTGTGAAGGTTAACATCAGAAATTTTTGCACCTGCTTTTAACCAATAGAAATCATTGGATTTGCCCCATCACATAAAAGGGAGTGGGATCGACTTGGGACTTGTCTGCCAGACTGGATTTATTCGACAGATTTGTGACTATTACTTTTGTCCACAGACAAACATTGCAATACAAACAATGCGTCAGGAATAGCATCATTCTTCCATCACAAGTGATTATTGTGATGACATATTGGACTTCCCTGCAGTAAACTAAGAAAGCTTTTCTGGCGTTAGGGTGCAGCACCTAACGGGCCGTAAATCCAATGTATATTTTGTAGTATTCCGATGATTTTGAACCGGATTCGAGTTAAATAACAAAAATGAGTATTATCCTGGCAGCTAAAGAGTCTATCGCTGGAGTGAACAAGTTTGAACAGAGTGCACAGTCATGCACCCTGACCTGGTTCCCGGTTCTTTTTTTGAGCTCATGAACGTTTTAGGTCTTGGGTCAAAGAAGTCTATCGACGCATGCGCGATAGACTAATAATTCTTAAATGTATTGGAAATGAGAAAAATGTTCACTGCAAGCGATAAAACGAATCTAGTTAAGCGATGTCTAGCTAGGTGAATTGTGTAGCACAGTGAAACCTGTCATTAACGACCATAGCGTTTTACGACAGATATTACAGAACCAAAATCATAATTTCCATTCAAATCAACCTGTTTTAAGACCACCTGTTAATTACGACCATAAAATTGGTTCCAAAGAGGTGGTCGTAAATGACAAGTTTCACTGTATCGGTTCCCCTGTCTCTATCGAATAACTTGGGAACTTACCTGAAGGTTCGGTTAAATCTGCAATGCTGGCTATTTGACTTGTGGATGGAACACCAGGTGCGGTGGATCCTTGAGAGCTATTGCTTCCCTCAGTGATTGGGGTGAATGGGATTACTTGCATATTATCAGCCATGTTAGGAATATCACAGAGTCTTATTTCAGATTTAGGCGAATAATCCACACCACGTAAATTGTCTGATTTGGATTTCAGTAAAACGTAAATGTTTGCCAATGTGCTCCAATCTTCTGGATTGCTGCAAATAAAGAAATCAATATGTAACGACGGATGAAATTTTCGATCACAAGTCTTCATTTTGGGATCGATAAAAATTCACGCTGTTCTGATGGGCCTACACAGTATTAGAATGAAAGATATGGTCACTGGCGGATCTCATGGTGTTCCCACCAGACGTGGTATTTTCCCATATTAATTCTTTGAATCTCCATTTCTTCATAATTTCAGTTTAATAATACTGAAAATCAAACGAATTATTGAATTGAGCTAAGTTTTGTTTATGTCAAATAAGTTAATCAATTTATATGATCAAAAACTGACTTCAAAAGTTAACTTCTGGTGTTTAGCTAAAACGAGAGTTTCTAATGTATAAATTCGCTACTGTAATTTATGACTACTTTGAAACACCAAAGAAATTGTACTTCAAAGAAAATGCACGACAAGTGACACGTTTGTTCTGTAATTCCTATGTACGCCCCGGTTATCTTCACTTTCAAACACAATTCATTAGAATACACCTTCTACCTAGAATATTTCGACTTCGAGCATGCAATGTCCTGGTTTACACGATCAAGCTCTTCTATCACAGGAAAATAGTGAATGCGACTACTGTATTGAGAGAAGTCACCAACTGTTTTCATTTTACCCTGGTTGGAAAGTTGCACCTTAATTTTTCACACAAAATTAGGGATGTACACATGAAGTTTTCGCCCCTATCTGCAGATTCTATTGTTTGCAAAATAGAACACATTACCATTGCCATTTAAAATGTATGTTAGGAATTTCGTCAATTTTTGCCATTACAAGCGAAGTGTGTGATAATATGTTAGACTTCCCATAGTAAGCTTTAGACAAAAGTTCATCGGTTAAAAAATTGATGGAGGCAGCACCTGACGGGCCTTAAATCTACTGTATATTTTGTATTCTGATAAGAGCTTCAATGAGGTAGGGTCACACGAAGTCCAAAACAGGGGTAATCAATGGCCCAACAGATGGACCCTGGTCCAACAAAAACTTAAAAAGAAAAACGAATTGTAAGCGAAAAACAATCGAAGAACACCGCAATACTCACTGAAAAGGCCTGATCTTTAATATATCACTTCTAAAACCTGGGCTGATCAATAACCAACTCTTTTCATTCGAAGCAACCTTTAACATTTCCCTGGCCGCTTCGGCAACGGACTCAAATCTTTCTCTGTTGTGTAAAGTTCGGGAGAGTAAAGCCACGTCCTATAATGAACAGTAAATTGAAGGGTTTGAAAATAAAATAAAGTATTGCTCCTAAATGAAGCGCCAGGCGCTAAGACCAAATTTTAGGATGGCAACTTTACTAGCATTTTGCATAAAATTGAGTATAAAAACTATGAGGATGACCATATTCAACCACAAAACTAATATTTTTCGTGGCTAATTAAAACTATGCAGAAAATATTTGACAAAAATTTGTTTTATGTCAAATAACACGTTATAAAAATATGTGGATGAAAGGGAACAGAACGAAAAAAAACCCAACAAACTAAAAAAACAAACAAAAACACAACTGTCACAAAAGTCTCTCTTTGTCCACAATCTGACAACTACATAGCAATATTGCTGTAATGGAAGTCATTTTATGATTTGCTTGTTTGTTGAATTCATTTTGTATTTATACTTACAAACATATTATACGTGTCGTGTGGTAGATGCCATTTGTCTATTAATTTATCACAAACAGTCGGCAAATCCGTCTCATCTTGTGCTTCACATTCTTCTTGCAAAAACTACGAAATGAAACGAGGGATGACCTATCGGTGCACAGAGCCTCATGCCGTATTTACAATGAATTTTCGAAGTCCAACACTAAAATATACTGAAAAATTTGACTCTACTCTGTCTTAGGCCTTTCACTTCTCCACCTTGGTCTGAAAATCTGTGTTTCACACTCTGCACAGTTTGATTCTACTCTGTGCAGCTTGACTCTAATAAAAAAACAATGGAGTTATCAAAACAGAAAATCTCAGCCATCTATGGGGCATGAGGCTCGATAATAGCTAAGGGATTCATGGTAGCGTAACATTGCCCCAAGTATCAAATAGGTTTCAGTGAAATTACAGGTATGGTTCCCTACTGCTAATTTACATATTTTGTGCCCTTCAGAGGCACCTGACTGTGATTACATGTTTAAGGCTATTCAGTGTTGTTAATCAAGTGGCGGAGCCAGGATTTCCCATTCGTGGAACGGCTATTTCTGCTGGGGGCCTACATTATTTTTTGCGAAAAAATCATCCAAAGGAATGGCTCATGCAACAATCTTTTGATTTGGATAATCTAACACACTGATTTTACTGAGAATACGCCTATTACAGTGCACCTCGCTTAACTCGAACACGGACAACTCGTTTTTCGCCCAACTTGAATCTTTTCAAATATCACTTTTGTACATTTCAATTTAAAATTAACTTGATAAGTTGAACTTCTCCTTATCTCGAACTTTTTTCGGGTTTCCCTTGAGGTTCGAGTTAAGTGCAGTACACTGTACTTTCTCATTTTTACCTTTGACAGTTTTGCGTGGATCATGCGTTGTGCTTCACTGTCAACCTGTCCGCGTATTTCGTCTTCCTCCCAATTAGGCCTTTCATTTCTCCATCTTGGTCTCAAAATCTGTGTTTTGCACTCTGCACAGGTTGTCTTGCACCCTGCACAACATTCCTCAATATGTCGCCTTGCCTAAAATTGTTTTGAAACAATTCTGCCACATTTGAAGTGTGATTAAAAAATAGTTTTAACCTTTATAATGTACATTTAACATTGCACAAAAGTATCTACACATTACGACACAGGTTTCCAACCAGCAATTTACCTCATGAGCTAGTGACATCTGCTGTTAATTGATGAATCTTTACCCTTTTGAACCAGGGGCACAGTGAATCAATGCATGACCCCTGATAAACTGAGTGAAAGTTACGAACTGACATTAAAGAGTAGATTATGCAATGTCCTCAGCAATTCGTGCTGGGCAGTAACGTATGTTATCATGTACATACATCACTGTACAGCCTTTGTTCTACAATCCCAACATGCAATCCTTTCAAATTAGCTAATGAACTGAAATATTCTGGTTGGAAAACGGATCATAATGACACAATATCTTAGGAAACTTACTATGCGACAACATCTGACTTCTTCGCTACATAACACGGTTGCACCCATAAGGAAAACTATTGCTCCTAATACGAAAAAACTAACGGCAATGTAGAAGAATACCTCCGTCACCTGGCTGAAACACAAAAATATTTACTCATTAAAGTTTAAACATACCCATAATGAAAATGACAGATTCACAATTTAACCTACTCAGTTATCGTTCTTGGTAATCGTATGCACACCTCTCTTGGTACCGTAAAACCTCCTATTTATGGACCCTCTTGGACAAATAGTGTTTTAGTTTATTGGTATTCATGTTTATTTAAGGACACCCCCGGGAATTTTGGCAACAATACAAATTCTTGTGGAAATTGACATTGCACCAAATCAGTAGCTGAAATCTGGGATCAGTTTTAAAGTGAATTTCTTATTGTTATCACATTAATTTTTTCGTGAAGTACGAATAAGGTTGCACCAGTAAAATGGTCACAGAGTTGATGTTATAATAACAAACGAGAGAAAAAAATATTTGAAATTTTCAAATATTAGATGGTTTTCTATATAATAAATTTCATTTAAAAAAAGATGAGGCTCTTTAATTAGAGAATACATATTATTGAAATACAGTATGGTATATTCCTGTGTTTGACTTACTCGTTTTTCAAATGACCATCGACCATTGCTCCCAGAAAAATGAATGCTACACCAGCAACGACTGATCCAATGATTATCAAGATCATGCAGACAGTACATCTGCCAGCCATTTCTCCTTATCTCTGAGGTAATTTAAAATGTATTCTAATTTAACTCATTTTGACTTGCTTACAAACATTAATTTTCCTGGCCAAACATATTTTCTTTTGAAAACGTCGGTGGCACTTGTTTCGCACGGTTACCAGTGGGGTCACCGATCAGAGGAGGTGTCGTCAGTGTGGTCACCGGTTCCCTGCAAACAAGTGGGTTCTGCAAATGTATTGCCGCAAGTGGCCCGCGGACCCCTAAAATGCGTCGGTGACCCCGTCGGTGACCCCGTCGGCAACTTTATACAAGTGTCTGGTAACTTCTATTGTCTCGGCAACCCCCCGGTAACTGTAACACAAGTGCCACCGTCATATTTTATTTCTGTTACGCAAGTAAACAAAGCACTGTTTTTTCCACTATTATCCACGGGTTTATTGTCCTATTTATCTATGCGCGTATGGAGTCTCAGTAGGTTCAATTTATGTTTCAGCATTTACCATTCCAAACATAGAATTGCGATATTGATCACATTGTAAACTAGAAATTGTATATCTCCTCTCTCTTCGTTTGAATAGTATGTTTTAACGCAAGTATAGTTTATCAACCAACCGATAGAGGGCCTACGGATCCCATCGGGGGACATTTGTCTGCCGTGACCTGTTGATCTGCTGACTATCCGGAATAGTCCAGAATAGCTCCCTTGTGGTCGGATGAAGGTCACACTTGACTTGACTGATGAACTGGAGTAGTAAGCAGGAACAATTGCAGCCGCATTCTCTTTTGTTTACTGTCCGCTGGGCTGACTGGTTAGATGGCAGGTGTCTTCAGACGTCGTTTCAAAAGGAAGAATGATGTCGCCTCTAGAGCTAATCTGGAGGTCGGCTGGGTGAACATCACTGCGTACATTGTACTGGAAGGAACCAGCATAATCTGAATAGTCAGTCAATTTTTATACGGTGAATAATAATAATGGGCAAGTTCTATATGTGCCCTTCAGCATTTTTTAAATTCTTGTAGACAAATAACACTCAAAGGAAGGCTTGGAAATTAGAAACATTTCTTAAAGAAATCACAGACTCCGCAAACTTCGTGTAAAGGCTATTTCCAAATGCACCTGAGATTTGGCCACCTGAAACAAGGTTTTCACCATGCCATGATGTTGGTGAAGTTTGATATCGGACGAAGTTTTTCAGCTGTCGTAATTTTTTTTTTTTATAAATTAGCTACGATAATTTGATGGTGGTATTTAAAAATATAATTTATGAAAGACTATGGAAAGTCTTTGGCGTCAGTTAAAATTCGGGAAATGACGCAACACAGTTTGTTTCACGTTGGATTAGTCTCGAGTCTGCGCTGGACGGATTCTGCGCCACAGATTTCATCCAAGAATGGATTCTGCGCCATCCAAGAATGATGTCTGCATGGAGTAGTTTCTGGCACGCTCCCTGGGATCAGAAGCGCTCCATTAACTTTAAGTTTTGCCAGAACTTTAAGTAAAACTTTATGCAAAATTTAAGGGCAATAAAGCATCACAGTTTAATGCACAGGGGAACTTTCAGTGGAGAAATGAAAATGTTTTCAAAGGGAATTTTACTGAGGGAGCTGGCATCATGGATTTGGCCTGGGGTAAAGGCTGTGGTGTGGCCCCTTAACTCCCATACCAGGCCAGGGAGCTTGATCTGTCCTAGGCCAGAGACTGTTCCGCAGACTCGAGACCGACTCGACAGACTCGAAACCGGTGCAGATTTGAGACTGTTACAACGTGTCTTGGGAATTTCACCCCGAGATATATGCATAATAGGGACGTTTAGCTTCAGGTAACATGGTGCATGACGTGACCTGAAACGTGGTTTTAGCAGGTTTTCACATCAGGCAAAACCTGAAAATGTAGATTTTCAGGTTTTGAGTTACCTGATTATTTTCATCAGAAATTTGAATAAAAATGTATCCAAAACTGGTATGAAATGAAAGAGTTAGCTTTTTACATTATTACCAGGTCAACATTTGTCATGTAAGTTTACATTTACAATACAAAAACATGAGTTAAAGTGACAGTGTATGTCTGAAAATTGTTCTAAAACTTGAGACAAAGCCTGAGTTTTTGGACCATGTCATGCACCACCTAACCTGCAGCTAAACCTCCCTAATGCTGAAATATTTACAACATCGCTCTTGGTGTCAGGTATGTCATAACACATACACTGCTAAAATGTAGTTGACAAAAATATGGTAAAAAAATATTTCAAACTCCAAATTTTATACTTTTTCCACAAATTTATTTCATTTAATCACTGACTTCTGCTAAAATAATCACTTATTTCTGTATAAATGTATAATGTATCCTTTTCTTCAGAAGTTCATGACTGAAAATGTTGACATATCACCACTTTGGATCGTTTCTTAAAGTCAGTTTCGGACGAAAATAGGGTTGGCACTGCCAGATCCGCGATTTCTTGTAAGTGGGTAAGGGCGCCCTAGTTTTTACACATTTATAAAAATCACCAAAATCTGCATGAAAATGAAATTTGAAGCTATGCGTCCCCCTCCCCCCCCCCCTCCCCGGGTTTCGCCAATGGTTGGTTTATGTTTTCAAACAGAGAAATGGAATGTGTTGATTCCTGTCTGCGTATTTCAAGTGCAGTTTCTGTTGCAAAGCGGTTAAAACTGGACGGCCTTATGGGGCCTCCATCCCCACTCAGCTTGGTCACTGGTTGGATCCTTTTGGCAGATTATGATCGTTAGGAAAACTAGACAATCGTATCAATATCAGCTGGAGTCACAACTTCGTCATAACATGGTGGCAAAACATCGGACTGGTCATCTGAAAAAGTGTAACCAGCACAGGTTATGTATGAGTTGCATCCTAGTTTTTCCCACATACACATAAATTAAAGATCTTCGTTTATTGTGAATTTTTCGTCATGTAAAACCTTGAGGGGAGTCGAAATTGAGTACGAACAAAACCAGTTCTGTTCTCCCTGGTATCAAATTAGGCAAGCTTTTCACAAAATCTGAAAGGACTTTGTTACAGAGGGGGTTCTAGAATGAACCATTCCCACCAACAGTAGCATAATGTATAAACGCCAATTTGTCAGAGAGAGCAACATTAAAAATATCAAAACAGCAAATTTGATTGATATCAACATCTGTTTATGCGTCTCTGTATCTACTGAGCAACAAAGCTTTAGTTTTAGTCATAAAGAGAAAGTTTTATTTAGGCTTTTTTTATTTAATTGTTTGGATTACATTTTTCGGAATACTTTGAAAAAAGCCAAAAAAAACCAACCCTAAAATCGCAGCTGAAGCATGTAGCACATGGCAAAATATGTTCACTTTAGATATGATTTGTCAGAAGTTGATCGGGAAAATTCTTGATTTTGTTGATAGTTAAAAACAGTTTCCACTTTTTTGGGGCTAAGTTCAATTTTTATGCTTTTATTTATTTTTTTTTTCGATCGCCGCATTATGCTATCCCGGCTATGCAATGTACTCCAAATGATCAAAACCGGCCTTAGTGTGAATCCTTCTGCCCCACCCAAAGACAACTTGAGAGCTTACCTGAGGGTGTGGTTGTTCTCACACCACTAGATATTTGATATGCAGGTGGAACATCTGATGCTGTGGGGTCTGGAGGGTCATGAGTATTTAACCCATTGGCGGATCTAGGGGGGCACGGGAGGCGCACGCCTCCACCCCCCCCACAAGGGACAAAATTTCGTCATTTTCGGGCCGTTT
>JBCAUI010338852.1:0-15079 GCA_038406195.1 Haplosyllis anthogorgicola | reverse complement strand
ATTATTTTCAATGTCGTAAAATATCTCAAACTCTGCAAGACCCACTTGCGGCAACTAAGAGGAGCGATCCCCCTTAATGTTGTACTGTTGACGCAAATTGAAATTCTAGGTTGGATAGCTTAAATTTCTATTGTCCCCAAATTAACACAATTTTCTTCCTCTGCAAACATGGACTGATGACATGGATTATTAAAATACTGATACTTTTTATTGTAAATGAATTTTGCATTACATTAAACGTCTAAAATGTCTAAACACAGGACAATGAATTGCATCCAGAAGCATAGGTTTACTTCATCAATTTGGACCAAGAACTTGTGTCAACCCTCATGAATTCACTCCACTCACAACTGTTCATTACATTTCCTTGTCTGCTTATGGTAATAAAATCACAGAAATCACACACTGCTTCATGTCTTGAATGCAGAAATCAAATTGTGCTCTGAACTGATAATAATAAGTTCATTGATAATGTTGTGAATCAGATGCTGAGCTGTATTTGTGAGGAGCCCAATTGATGTAAATATCGCTGATATTGTGTTGAGCACGTAGACTTTGTGAACTGATGACTTTGTGAATCGCTTGTGAATCGCTGCAATTTCCCTTCCATTATGTTTTCCAATGCGTCTCACTGCATTATCTTTTACTCTTGATTTTAGCTCAAAATTCTTCGTGTCTATAAAATTCCTGACAATATTTTTTCTAGAAGTTTTCTCATCAACTATATGAGTCACGGTCATTAATGAGCCACTTCTAAGCTGTTTCCATAGGATGAAATATCTCTGCATGGTCCGTTGTTTTGGGAACAATAGAAACTTTTCTTTTGTCTGAGTGAAAGACAATTCTACTGTCACAAAAAAAGATCGGTTTCAGGAGCTAAACCTTTCAGCAAATGGGCAGAGAGGGCATGCACTCTCTAAAGTGGAAGACAACATTTATTGAACAGATGAAAGGCCATCATTAGAACATTCAACAACAAATCAAAGAATTCAGTATTTGGCCAGTTACCCTAACAGTTTCAAAACAAATCTCAAAAATACGCGTTGAACAAAGAAACCATGCAGCAGTACAATCCAATGTCATTGGCACCTCTGGAAATTAAGGACACCTGAAAATCGGAACCCATGCTGAGCTTGTGTTTTAAAGAAAAGCACAACAAGAAACCCCTCCCGTTCATGTTCCCTGGTGACAGAACAAAAAATCCAAACCATTTGCCATAAATGACATGCAAACTTAAAAAGATAAAGATCGAGAGACCTTACATTTCATTTCGGTAAAAGTGCGCAATGAAAACTTTGTGAAAGTTTTTGCCATAAATAGAAAACCATAGACAAAGGCATTGTATGTCAATATCTTCGTAACCTTTTGAAGTTTATATTGGGAATGTAATTGTTGAGAAAAGGTTAAAAAATAATCAAAACAAAACATTCCATAAATACTAGAATGCATTCAATCTAGGATTCACTGTTCGTTTGTAAATGATTATCACATCGCTCAATTCAATTCAATTCAATGACCTTGATATTCAAACCCCGAAAAAAACTAATCTACCTGCTTCAAAAAGAAAGTCAAACATTCAAGGTTGCAAACCTATTATTGCCCACTAGTCTCAAAAACGTGAATCACCGGATAGACAGGACTGAAAACTTTTCTGCGTACTCGAACGGTCACTGAACTAGAAAATTAAAAGTTGTTCCGAAAAACGAGCTTTAATAAAATGCTACCTGACATATATTTTACTTCCTTTATTGATGAATTTCTGCGTTTTAATCCTGTTTTACTTTTTTCCCCATTGAAACGTAATAGAATCGAGTGGGTTGGCGTATAGTTGCAGAAATAGTGGGCTTGTTGGCGAAGGGTTATTTAACATTAGAAGTTTAAGATGGTCTTTTGTTCAATTCAATTCAATGTTAAGTTCTGATGTTGAGTTGCGAGACAAAAACCAAAAAACCGTTACTAATTGGATTTTTATTTTCTGAAGTGTATCCTTCATATTTGATTTCTTGTGATCTTTTTGACATATCATTAATTTGAAATAAATACCAATATTGTGAAATACAGCTAACAAGTAATTAGACATAAAAGTCAGTTTCTCTAATTAGAAAATAGTAAACGAATGCCTTTCATTTTTTATAAAAAATTCTGTGAGTATTCATTACAGTCAGAAGACGTACATACACACTCCGAAGGATACACCAGGGTAACGACAGTGTTATACAATAATCATACTAACAAATTTAAGAGGCGAAAGTGTCACGTTCCTTAGAGGGGGGTCCATCCCGCACCTCATCCCCAACACCTGATCCTCACCTGGGGAGGGGGGGTCCATCCCGCACCTCATCCCCAACACCTGATCCTCACCTGGGGGAGGGGGGGAGGGGGGCTTTCCAACATCAAAATAATGCACTTTTCCTGTCACCATCTCAAAGTAGTGGGGGGGGGGTCCATCCTCACAAGTGACATCTAATCAAACTATAGGCCATTTTGACCCAAACGTGTCACTTCAAATCCAACTATGGGCTGTTATGACCCAAATGTGTTTGGGTCAAAATGGCCCATACTTGGATTTGAAGTAACACATTTGGGTCAGAACTGCACATAGTTGGATTTGAAGTGACATGTTTGAGTCAAAACAGCCCATAGTTTGATTTGAAGTGACATGTTTGGGTCAAAACTGCACATGGTTGGATTTGAAGTGACGCATTTAGGTCAAAACTGCACATAGTTGGATTTGAAGTGACATGTTTGGATCAAAACGGCCCTTAGTTGAATTTAAAGTGATGCATTTGGGTCTAAACAGCCCATAGTTAGATTTGAAGTGATGTGTTTGGGTCGAAGTGGCAGATAGTTGGATCAAGAAAAAGTATCATATTTTTTGCATATATTTCCTTAAAAGTGTCATTACGTTATTTCACTATCCATACCCTCACATGTAGGCATTCCGCCAATAGGGCGGCAGCTTTACCCCACGCTTACCGAACTTTAAGGAACCTACATATCGGAAAACAGCAACCACTTAGAGAGAAGGTGGAATCTTACAGCACACAGCAAGAGGTAAGTTTTAACCAAAGTTACAGGCAGGATGTATAAGAGCTGCTGTTTGGCGTTATTATTTACCTGCACTTGTCCTTACGTTTAAAATACATAAATGTGATACACAAGAAAGGTTCATGAGAGAGGTCTTCACGCTTTTAGACTCCTACACACAGCAAAAAGCGCAAAAAGCTTAAGAGACAAAATATGAAAAATGAATTCTGTTGGACGACATGGATTGCGATAATGTAAGCGTTTCTCGTATTATTAGTATTAATACAGGAATTTCATGATTTCTCACGCAGCAGTCTTTTCATGTTAGGGCGTCCTATGTTAACGCGCCTTCAGATGTAAAGCAAGATCGTGAGGCTTTATACATTTCACTAGAGTATTTTCTTACTTTTCCCAAGACATACTAATCTCAACTGTGAACAACACATTTAATTTGGTTACGGTACGTAGTAATTAAATGAAATAGGGATTGACCATGACTGTTTTGAATGCATAAATTTATAAATTGCCAAAATATTGCACTGCACTGCAAATTGTTAACACTTGTCCCACTGTCTGTCTGTAATTGTTGAACGCTTTGACCTGAAAGTTTTATTTTGAGTATGTGAGTAAATCTTCATGATATCTAGGTCAAGTGTAAGTATGAAGATCATTGCTTAACTTTCAAGATCTTGCGAATAAAACTAAATCTACTAAATCAAGTAAAGTTAACGTTTTTACTTTGTACTGGGGACTGACGAACAGCTTAGACAAGATAATAATGGATACATTACCACATGCAGCAAAATCGTGAACCTGAATGTTGACTATTCTTTAAAACTCTAGTAGTGCTTCATATAAAGGTTCTGTTGCGATGATCTCAGAAAAGAAAACAATTCTTGAAAGTTCTTCAGATGTTTGGAAAACTTATGCTTAACTATTATATGTGACGTCTGTACATCATCTACGACTGATGTAGAGTCTTCGTCTCTAAAGTGCGTTGGAGCACGAGGCTGCATTGGTAAAAATTACAGTTCTGGAAGAAAGTTGTTTACTTTAATAAAAACTTCAAAGACTGACAAGCACGCCTCAAAACCTACAAGTTCCTCTAACAAACTAGATTCAAACAAGTTACAGTCTTCAAAAATACAGTAATAACCCCTCAATGAGAGATAATGAACACGTGTCTTGTGAAAATCAAGCCTATTTATCTTCATTTAACAAATTTCAAAAGGCTCCAATTAACCAAACAAAGCGCGCAGACTTGTCTTGAAGTCTGTGGTTTGATTAGACGTAGAGGCTTGTATTGCAAAGAGCCTATGTAATGTTGTATCTTGTGCAATTAGAGATATCTGGTAAAGTAATTCAGCTCAATACGAAAGAATTGAAATGCTATGTAAATCATATGAAGTATACCCTTAAGTGAAAAAAGGTTTTGGCTTGAATTATAAGAATCTGTGTAATAATAATAATTTGATCCCGCGAGGCATTTCTACTTTTTCATTAAGTGTATGACGTAGATTTTTAATTTCGAACACTTAACCATACTTCTGAAGAACGCACTACCGACATTACGATGTAAAAAAACTATGGGAAACTTATTTTCAAATAAAAACGTCCCCAGCTTTTGGTGACTTAATGAATGATCTTTTAACATAGTTTCTTACACAAGAATTTGCAGCTATGACTTTAATATTTCTATCTTTGGGGAAACATCAATATGATATCAGATTAAAAATTTGTTTGAAATGATCCTAACTCCAACATCAAGTAATTAAAGGTTACACTAATATGATGCACCTTCCACTCAACTCATGGCATCAATTCAAAACGATGTCGCCAGTGTACTCAAGTGTGTGAACTGTTATTTGTTAGTTTACATTGAACAAGATGTGTGACGTGAAAAAGTGCAAAAATGATGACTTAAAGTCCAGATCAAGCTGGACATGCTGCCATGTTACTGTCACACAATGCTTCACTTGCTCTAAAAGTATTTGGTTAACTTACATATACATGAGATGTCGCCACTAACTACTGGGGTTTCTCCAGGTGAGAGGTGCATCACAACGTACATAAATGAAAGATAACTTTCTCTTGCAGATTTATGTTTAATAATGGGCGGATTCGATTTACGCACTCTTGGAGTGCCAGAGTGCTCGTGCTCTGAAGTCGGAGTGGACGTCAAATCGAACGGTCTGCTCCAATTTTTGAGTGCACAGATCTGAACAGTGGACGGATCTTTCAGTTGTTTTGTCACATCTGCCTTATTTTGGTTTTATTAACCCTTTTTTATCATGTTGGCCTCATTTTGGTTTTATTAGCCTCATTTTGAGTTTACACTGATAGTTTGATCACATTTGCCTCATTTTGGTTTTATTAGGCTCATTTTGAGCTTACACTGATAGTTTGATCACATTTGCCTCATTTTGGTTTTATTAGCCTCATTTTGAGTTCATGCTCATAATTTGACCATATTTGCCTCATGAGGTTTACAAAATTTTTATTAATATTTTATATATTTATTAACCTTTTGTGAGCTGAAGGCAGCATCTGTCACATTTCTGGAAAAATTATTCTACACAGAGGCGAGACCTACTTTCTTCAAATGCCTTTCACACATTTGTAATTAAATGTTACATACTCAAAACTCCAAAGCGAACAATAGTTTCATCCCAATGAACTTGTGAAAACATTTTGAAACTTGCATCTAGGACCTGCTGCCATCTACAGCATATTTAAATTTTATGCTATCACAACATATGTCAACATTGGTCTAGGGTAGTACACATAAAAAAATGGCTTGGCGCATGAGAGTTTAATATATTAATATTTACAAAATAAGCCTCCATCTATACATTTTTTTCTAAAAGTACACTAAATTGGAAGAAGTACACAAAATTTGGTAAAAGTGCATCATTTTGTATGCATTTACTAAATAAGCCAATTTTTTTTACCAATATGAGAAAAATACATTAATTAGTGTAATTACTCAAATTTGTGTTGAATGACTCCCCATATTTATTTACTCACACTTCAGTGAGCAATAATGGGGGATTTTGCCATTGGCACAATACAAGTGAAAATCCTTATTATAAAATGTTCATGCACTTAATAATTTCTAAATTATATACACTCATCCCTGGATATATTGATATTGCTTATATCAATATCCTGCTTATTTCAATATTTTTTTCTGTGCCAAATATCTTTCATTGACCCTAATGTTAATTTCTCCACTTATATCAATACTCTTCCCTGCTTATATCAATATTTTTTTTCAAATTTCACTTTTTGTTGGGATATGATTGAGGGTTATCTCTAGAGTCTATGCCCATACTGACACTTTATCTGGGACAAAAGGAAATATTTTTAATTTAATTTTAAGTGAAAAAAGTTCAAAAGGATCAAAATTATCAGTCCACAATTGTTGTCCCTTATAACCTTATAACCTTATTTACGTAATTTGGGCCTATTATGGCGTGAGAAAATTACTTTGCTGCAGGTATATAATGATAGGCACAACCTATTACGAAACCATTAATTCTTTTTTCTAACGTTGTTTTCAGAGCGGAAGACCAATTTCCCAGGCATCGAAGTGCAAAGTGTCACCACTATTATTTTGCATTGACTAAATGGAAAATACAAATATACAGTTGCAACAGATATAATTTCAAATCGGAAGCTTTATGGTTATGGTTGATCGTTTCAAAAGTTTAGAAAGAAGGCAACGTGGTTAACTTGCAAAAAATGGTGCCAATGTGGTGTGGAACTTTTTAACCTGTTCAAAGTTCGCACATGAATCGACATGAAAACGACATTTAACATAGTATGGAACCATGGCTCTCAGTTATCCAACTTAAGTCCGGTCATACTATTTAGATTACCTAAAGATGTGTTTCCTCTCAACTGGCGGCCAATAAGTAGCCCTTTTTTGAGGTGGCAAACTTGCATAACACGGCAAACCTACAGGTTGGGTTATTTGGGCTCCCCTTGTAAGAGTTTCTCTTGGGTATGACGCAACTTGTTCCATCACGCAGTTCTTTTAAGTTACATTGTAACTGAAAGCCTTTGTAAGTACGTTAATGTAAGTTTTATAAAAGTGCAAACGGAACAGAAATTTTCAATAACTGTTTTTTTAACTTAATTACACTTCAGACAAAACGACAGACATAATAGTCTAGTTTATTCATCGATTATCATGTGGATGTTCACGAAGTTAAATGAGCTACTTTTAGGTAGAAATAAGCACAACACAGGGATAAAATTATGGTGAATATAGACTACTAGGCCAGTACAAAAAGGGAAACGAAACTTGCGATTGTTGTACTTAAAGCCCTTTTTATTCATAAAAGGCACTACAGTTCTTACATTATGTTAGTTGTATAAGGTAAACACTCAGCTTCTGCAAGTTGTAGAAACTGCAATAACACAATCAACACATGACATTTCTAAGTACTCCCTTTCCTCCACCTAATTTCACAGTTTTGATTAAAACGATATACAAGGAAGCTTCTAGAACAAAGCTGTATTAATTTTTGCTACAGATGAATCTATAATTGTTTCTACAACTTCTTTGATAATCATTAATAGAAAAAGTCTGGTTTGTAGCTGGAACTTTTTGACGTCATTTAATTATTTGTGGTGTAAAAATAGAAGAAACGTCTTTTATGGGATTAGTCTTTGAGTACAAAGATATCAAATGTATTTCTGTATAAGGTCGAGACTTAGTTGTTTTATGATAACTGAGTGTCTGTATCCACCTTATTCCTATTAAATGTTTAATTAGTATGACATTCCTACCATGCTACATAAACACATGTAACTCGGTGACAATCAATAAACTGAGATATTTTAATTTCAAACCTTTTTAACTCTTGAAATTTCATAGCATTACTTGACATCAAGGGAACATAATACAACAAATACCGTATTTGTCTGAATTGCAGTGTACGCACGAAAACCCCCCAGTTTGCATCACTGTGCCCTTATTGGAAGTACAGCTTTAAGGTTGTTGTTCGTAGTAAAGCATGAAAGATTTGGTATCACCTTATTATGATCACAATTATGCTTCGTATAAGAAATTTAACATTGGCGCATCAAAAGCACAACGTGAAATTCTTTCATTCTCTCCTTTGTTCTCTTCGTCTCCAAAATTATACGATTTCGTCAAAAGTTTAATTTAAAGTAAAGTAGCCTTTTAAGGTATTTTAGCCTGATGTGTGCAAATTTATAGGCTGTCCTCCCAGTTTGGACATGCGCTACAATTCAGACAAATACAGCATCTACCATTAGCAAGTAGAACGCTGACAGAACCCAATATCGTTATTGTGCTAGGATCCCCACCATTTGATAATTGGCACGATGTAAATGGAATGTATTAACATCGGATAATTAACCTACCGCCGTCGCATGCTTCCACATCGTAAAACCGCTGGCTGCGTAACAAAGCAGGAAGTCTAATGATAGGTATACTTTCACTTACATTGATCCAGGCGCATTGATCAAGGCTATCACTGCTTTACATATCTTTTAAACTTCCTTTGATTTGCAGAAGTAACATCCTTTATTTGCTTGTTTGGTTTCTCTTGTTTTATCCCTTAACGTCTTGTTGGCATTGCTCCATATATTGACATTTCTTCGCAGCTAATCCGTATGGTCAGACACCAAACCGATTGATTAGAAGTCAACGTGAGTGTACTCTGTACATGACCTTATTGTGAAATATTAATCCGACCTAGGATTAATTTCTCTTAAAGAATGTAATAAAGTTGGTTTTGTTGCTTTCCTATTGTGTTATCTGTGTCTTGTTTATACATATGCATTTATACTCCACCTGCGATAAGCAAGATTTTAATTGGTTCCTAGCTGTGGTACATAAACCGATGTAACATACTTTTGTGGGTGTATATCAAATTGAAGTAGCCAAGGAAATTAGTTGCTGAGCAACATCAGAAATTTATGTAAACAGCGTCTCAAACTTAATTCATAAGACGTTTGTAATTTGCTCCAACTTTTGGCGGCTCCTGTGGCTTTAGTTCTTTATTGTTTTTACCGAGATTTTTGCTCACTCACGAAGACGACTGTTTCCTTTAAGAAATGAAAGTGAAATTCAATAATTTCAGAATATAAAATTCCTATTAATTTTGAAACAGTAGCATGTAAAAATTGTCTTGTTCTTTCTTTTGTTTTGTAAGTTTCAAAGTTGATAGGAATTTCGGGAGCTGCTGAAAACAAATATGGCATGACATCTTTCCAAGTCATGTAAAAAGGGAACATGTATATAATTCAGGTCACTTAATAAGTATTTATAAATGATAATATTTGTTTGGTTTTCCCATCAGCTTTCGGGAACCAAACTAAAATTGTCGGTATAATTTCGACTTTTGATTGCAGCCTGCATTTGCTACATTCTCCTCTGTTTCTTCAGCTTTCGTAAACAAAATAAGAGAAGAATGTAGCAAATGCAGACTGCAATCAAAAGTCGAAATTATACCGACAATTTTGCTTTGGACAAGAACGAACATTTTACGAACAAAATCTGCCGGACGGGCACAATGGAGCAAACTATCTTGATTAAGCAACGGATCTAAATCCTGTGTACAAAAACTTTGTTCTACCCGATAATTCAGTGGTAAAAGGCGATGTCATTCTGAACAGTTGCAGAGATCCTTTAAATATTAAAAAAAGAACGATAAAATACGCCAGTTTGAATGATCTTCACCAGTATTGGTAACTGCTTTACATTACTAAGTATCAAATATACAGGAAGCAGTCTGCTATCACACGTATCACATTATTCATAAAGTACTGAAGTACCTTTGAAACATGATGCCTACACTTGTAATTTACGTTTTACTATGGTCAATAAAGGAAAAATGGAAACAAGAGCTGAAGCAATTCAATTTTCCTTAAGAGATAATAAGTTTAATGAGTGCACAATCGACCATTTTAACAATGACAAAATACCAAATTAGCATTGTAATGGAAATGCATGCGAATCGTTGTGTAGCCACTAATTAGTAGGGTCAGAAAACTCAAGGCTAATTTGTAATGGAAAATATATGTGTAAATAAAGATTTTTTGCACGAAGGTTTTCAGGCTTGATCAAAGCAGAATATACAAGAAATATACTTTTGCATTATCCTCTTCTTCACAAAACTCTTTTCTTTGTAAATCATTTTAAAATATAAATGTTACAGTTATGTTCTAGGTACAAGGTATAAAAATCTTTATTTCTAACTAGGTAGTGCCCGTCCTTTGGACGGTTACCTGCCATTCAGCCAATGATGACCTCCCTGAGACCTAATTAACATAATTTATTATTCTGTTCTGTGATTGGCTAAGACTTCCAAAGGTCCAAAGGTCATTGAGTTCAAAGTGTCATCAAAGTGACAGAATCGAGCCTTATATTTGTTAGTAGTATGATTCGGCAGCAACTCCAGTAAAGCTCTAGCCTTCTTACTATGTATCGTATTGCTGTGTACTAAATGCAACACGTTGCAGCTGCTGCCAAGCAGTGAGGCTAGCATGGGGTTGCGTGTCCTGGAACTCAGACCAGTACAAATTGCATGTTTCACTACTTTTTAAAACTGTATTAAATGTATTAATTAAAAATATATTAAAAAGTAATTTACAAAATATTTTTTGTAAATCACCATCTTTTCACGTGATACAAGAAACAAAACCAAGGCAACGACACATACCTGTTGCAACATCAAAGGTTACGTTTCAATAGCATGACGATCGTTATATTTTACCTCCACGGTTGCCTAAAGCAGTCGTATTCTATTTTCGATGTAAGAATAAGAGTTACAGTTGCAACAGTAACAAAATACACTCGAATTGCACTTCAATAGATGTCAATATGTGGTGTTGCATACACATTCTGGGTGAATAAAACCCTATGTAAACTGAGATAACTTTTCTGTTCACTTTGAAAAGACTTTTCTATGTCTCCAAAAGGAAGACGTTTCGGATACACTTTTTGATACTTATACTATTGATGTTTAATGTTATATTAGAAGAGCTAAATTTCAAAAGAAGTAGCATTTTGTCATTGCCGTATTTCTGAAGCTCAGTTTGTTCAGGGGAGACACTGTAATAAAAATGCACGTGGGCGCAATACTGGGATAGCTTCCGTTACCTTTTTACGTTATGTCTGCCTTTATTCCATTCTTTTGACATCTAGATAGAATACAATTGTCAGTCCTTTCCACTTAGCATCAGTAAAGGCAGAGTTCACTGAAGAGAGCAATTGAGAAATTGATGATTCATCACGAGCTGAGCATCTTGGATCTTAAGAAATTCGACCAGTTGTCAGGGTAAATATTCAATGAAATATTCTGTATTTAGCTTATAAATACGATATAAATCTAAAATGATCTTTAGACTGAACAAAAATTTAAAAATGATCTTCAGACTGAACAAAAATTTGAACTTTTACATTAGCCGGAGTAATAGTGTTAAGCCTGAGGTAGGTCATTTTTATCGTTTAGCTAGTGTTTTTATTTTATGGCCCCGCCCCCCTCGACTGTAACGTTTACCAGACTGACAAGGCCGGACATATCCCTCGTTAAAACGTGGGGTTTTTACAGCTTAAACAAGTCATTGAAATTCACCAAAATACAACGCGACTTAACGAATAACTTACAAACGAGAAGATGGATGGACATGAATGTGCCCAGTGACCAGTTACATAAAGGGGAATTTTTCAAACAATCAAACAAAAGGGACTTTTAGCTTCAGGTTTCCTGGACCGTGACCTGACCTGAAATGTGAAGGAATCCCCTGTGACGTCATCAAGATATGTGTAGGTGGGAGAGTTCTGAGTAAGTCAAAACCTGAAAATGATGAGTTTCAAGTTTTGAGTTACCTGATTATTTTTGTGCAAATTTGTCAATAAAATTTGTCTAAAATGGCACTGTATGATAGAGTAATGTTTTGAGATTTTGTGGGTATAAAAATTAAGTGCAAAATTGGTTTAGTTTTGCTGAAAACATGAGTTGAAGTGAGGGTGTAAATCTGTAAACATCCAGTTGTCAGAATCATCAAGTATGAAGAAACCCAAGTAAAAACTCAAGTATTTGACCACATCACACACCAGGTAACCTGAAGCTAAACCTCCCTAATGTACCAAAGACCTGAAACTGAATCATCTTGTGAATAGTCCTTGCACCTTATAACCTTGTACATCTTATACATTAGATACCTGTGTAAAAATCACAATGTCTGCAAAGCCAATGACATTTTCATAAATATTTATCAAAATAGAAACTTGTTTAAAATAGAATATATTCAATAACCTCAAAAGAAAAATTACATTAATTTAGAACGATAGAAAGGAACAGCATGGCGGAAAATCACTTTTTCCGTAATACTCGCAAATTAATACAATTTTCTTCAGCTAAAGTTATATGGTATGACAGGTAAAAATAAAACTATTTCGGCATTAAGAACGCTAATTTCAAACACAAGGTGACAATCTGCAGTGCACTTCTGGCGCAGCAGCACATACATTATCAAGAATCTGCATCAGTAAGATTACAGCCCTGCTGATAATGATCTGTAATCACTACCTTGCCAACCACCTTAAACACAGAGAAGCTAAGTTCTTGCAGTTTGTTACCGTATTCACAAAACATAAACAAAGCAGTGAGTAATGACTGTACTTACCCAGGAGACAGCTGGTAATTTTGACAATCCTAATGTTCAGCTTCACTTCCACAAATCCTAGTGTCAACTGCGGTTAAAAATTCTGGAAAACGAATTTCTTTGGGAAATTGATCTCCCCGTGTCCATGTGGATGTTGGTCAGGAGGAATTGTAATTATACATCTAAGATGATTTCTTGCAAAGCAGTTAAGATTCCGACATGTTTTTGTGTCTGTAAATTAGAAAGAAATAAAAATAAACAGCAATTGTTAAATATCTTAGGACGTCTAGGAGCTTAGTCGAGACCTTTAACAAAGTCAGTACTTGACATTGAAGTGTAAAGTAATTTGTCCTGTACTGATAAAGAAAGTAGCATTCTAGCTGAAATACACTGAATAGTATACATTTCAGCTGAAGAAGAAATTTATGTAGGTGGACAAAACTACGCCGTGAAATTCTATTAGATTAATTAGTTTTCAATCTTTGACCTTCCATGTTCTCTTACTTGTGCAATAAAAAACTTAGTGTGATTTTATTTTACCACAAAATTTCATTCTTTGCTCCGAGTTTAGGGCAAAAACCGACTTGCAATTCAAATTTGTCAATAGGCTTTTTCTTCCTGTCAGATAAAAAGAAACACACTGAAGGAATTTAATCAATATAGGACATTACAATGCACTTGCTGTTCTTTGCCTCATTTAACAGTTTTGATTAGAAGGAAATTCAAGGTAGCTGCGGAACAAAGCAATATTAATTTTGCCACAGGTAAGCTTTGAAATGTTCTTTCTGTTGGAAGTTTCCTTGATATTTAGCTGAAGGCTGGCTCATATTTCTACAACGTTTGTAAAGAACGAATATTTTGTTCAATAAAACGAAAATAACTTTTATGTCTCTTTGATATCCATTTTACGCTTTAACTTACTCTTCATGATGTGGAACGTGATACATTGATATATTATTTAGCCTCTACATTTTCTTCACGATAATGAAGACATGCCGGATAATATAGCTAAAACACATGATCGGTCTTGTATTTCAAACACTAGTAACAATAATAAAAAGACACTATCTGAATATGATTTATGACCACAAAGAGAACCACTGAATTAAATTTAATTTGTGGGATTGACTGCTTGAAATTGACAAGACGATTTTTTAATGTGGGGACGTTATGCTATTTAGGGAATTTGTCATTCAAACGGATTTTGACTGTTCGAACTTTGACTGTTTTACCACAGCGTCTCAACCTGCAGGTGATATGATCAGAATTTTCAAATGTAGAAAATCCAATGTGTACAGGTAATAAACTACCTTGGTTTTACCATGGTTTTAATAGTAATAGTCCTGAAACAGGTTGGCAACTAATTATAGATCTACCTTGGAAGACATTGATTTACGTTTGAAAGAAGCCAAACGTCAGGGACATTGTGTTTACTTTTCTTTCAAAGTAGCTTTGATTAGCAGAAGTAACATCCTTTATTTTCCTGTTTGATTCTTGTTTTATGTCGCAAATGTCTACCTGGCATTAGTCCACCTATTGATGTTTATAGGAGTCACCCACGATATTTAGTTACTAAAGATTTCGATATGAAAGATAATTAGGAAACCCTAGTAACAACACTTTTTGTCAATACAATACACCGACATTGACTGAGTAATGATAACTGTTTTTGATGCCTTCTTTTAAACACCTGCCCTTGCTAGATTACTGCTGCCATAAAGATATTCCACCCACACTGTCTCTAATTACTTAATATGCAACAATATATCGATTTTTTGAAGGAAAATAAGTATTATATGAATGTCATTCTTTATTGTAACATTTTCTACTCTTTCTATTCGAAGAGCATAAAGGGTGCATTGTTTGAAAAAAAGTAAAGAAGATTGTACAACACTAGAAGCCTTTTGTCACCTAGGAAAGAACAGCAAATATCTTCTTTTCGCAAAATAATAATTAGGTACACAACATTTTTTAGTGAAATGCATTCTATTTTTTATGATGGGTTCGGTACCAGCGTGGATTGTTACCAGTCACCAGTTAATTAATATTATGAACAGTGTATGAAGGCAGATTGTGCCCTACTATGGCGAGCCATGGCTAAGAAGGTAAGCAGTATACCTCACAACTTGTCACTTTTGTTTTGCAATTGTTTTATTTACATTAGAATGTATGAGCAGCAAAATATCTTAACTTGACCTCTGGAACAGAAAATTCAACTTGTTCAAGCCACTTTAATTTCATCCGAAATGTGCTACACTAGATGTACTGTTCCTGAACATCTTGTTTCAAGAAGCAATTTGGCACATCTTCTTTCCAGACTAGACTGCTGTAGCATTACCAGTCTCAATTATTATACAACTGGTACTGAAACATTCAGCTTATTTGACCCTTAGTTCTTGCTGCT
>JBCAUI010338851.1:0-28719 GCA_038406195.1 Haplosyllis anthogorgicola | reverse complement strand
AGACACACAGGTGTCTATGGCACCTTTTACCTCCACTCAGGTTCAGTCTACAGTACTGCCTGATCTGACCCCATTTCATGATGGTGCAGGATGTGCACACCAACATTGATGACATGCTAGTGTGCAGGCTGTGTGGTGATACAGTGACCTGGCCACAGTATCTGCAAGGTACACATATCTGTTGATGTTTGCTGTGCAGACCCAGTACCATTTACCCTGAGCTGGAACACCCAATGACAATGAGAGGTCCTGGGAGTGGTTCACCCAGGACCAAAACAAGTGAAGTTATATTTTTCTCTTTTTTTGGCCACTGTACAATTCCCCCCTGCCCCACCAACTTGAAACAAGTTGCTTTCCTGCCAACTGCCCATTCATGCATTTAAATTAATAAGTTAAACTGCTTTGTTCAAAGAATACAGTTTGTTTAAATGTATTTATTTATTTGTTTATTATTTTCTTCGGATGTTCCAATAATAATACAAAGTAAACTAGATAGAATGGATAAAAAATCAAAAATCGAAGTTTCGTGGGTAATGGGGGAAGATGACCCCAGGTGGGGTCCTAGACTTCAGCTGGTCCATGAATTGAAGGTAGCTGCCAGATACTTACCTGTGCCACCTGGAAGGTGAAGGGCAGCAACCCATGAAGTTGTTAAGGGGAGAGTTAAGGGTAGACAGCCTGATGGTGGTTCTGGCTGATCCTTATCACAGGGGTAGCTGCCAGCCTGAAAGATAAGGATGTAGGTCAATTTGTAATGGGGGCATGCAATCTGTACTGGGTTTCAGACATTAGATTGCATGTCCTGGCATTCAGTACCAATAAATATTTCCCATGCAGTCAGTTTTTGATGTAGGTCAATCGAACATGTTACACCAGGGAACAAAGAGCAATTGGTGTCCACTTTGTGAGCGAATTGCTACATTCTCCATTGACACCAATGTTAAAAGTTTTGGGCATATTTTATCACTTTGAAATGCCCAAATCTCAGCATGTAGAAGGAATTATGTAATGAAATATAGTTTATGTGGTACAGAAATATTCCCAGATACAGGTAATGTCTTTTTTTCCATTGTGTTTACATTAGCCATTTTCATGTCTGTTTCATGGGTTGTAGTAGGAATTTTTGAACAAAAAGACATTAACTGGATCTGGGACTATTCAGGGTACAGTTAAACTATATATTTTATTGCAAAATTTCTTGCTGAGATTTAGGCATTTCAAAGTGATAAAAAATGCCCAAAAACTTTAACATTGGTGTCAATGGAGAATGTAACAAATCGCTGACAAAGTGGACACCAATCGTTCACATTTCATCAATGGCTCACACAGTTTACAGGGCCTGAACAAGTAAAGATAGGTGATCTAATAAAATAAAATTCGACACAGGATGAAATTCCATCATCTTAAAATTTATTAATGAAACAAAAATTACACGTTGGGCAGATAGAAATTTTGAAATTTTTTGTCTGTTGAATTCAGGTTTAGATCAAAAACCCTTCGTCAAAGAAATATTTTTGTCTCTGCCTGGTGTCAGACTTACACTCTGGCCATTTGTTCCGAATAACAAAGTGAATAAAATCCTAAATATGAAAACATAGATATAGGAAAAATAGATTATCACAGAATGCCTATCACAATTATCATACATGTATCTACTTATTGCATGTATTTTCTTTTTATTAACTCCAGAAATAATGATATACTTAGTGACATATAAGTAAATAGACTAATCTTTAAATGCAAAATAACTCCAATTAAATCAAAAGAAAGATATTTGATCATCACTTTGGATCCATATATTGCATTGAAATCAGTCGTGTCCTGAGTTTTTCTTTGTCATGAAAACATCATATCCATGATTCAATGGTCGTTGTCAGTTTCGTTCACGGCAGACGCAGATTATTCACAGGAGGAAATTTATAGCTGTCACAAAATTAATCATTACTAATACTTTGTACACATTTGATTATCTGTCGAATTTATTGGACAAGTCTATTTTAACTTTATTTTCCAGTGGCCCAAATTTTATTGGCATTAATTACAACTGAAAATGCAAGTAGCATATATCTTGCATTTAACTTAAACAATATAACAATTATTGAAAGTTTTATATTCCACATTGCCAATAATTGCATTGAGATCAGTCAGGTCCTGAGATTGCAAAAGGGTCGTCGGTCATTGTGTCAATTTCGCTCAGACAAGAGGAACAACAGGTGTGGTGGATCTGTCTCCGTCGGACGTTGTGGGTCGGCTTTTTCCCTGGGAACTGGATGGACGGCTCAGGTCAGTCACAGATCGCTTTCTGGCGGAATTTTTCGGTCGTTTGAGGTCTTTTTCACTGTCATTAAGCTTTGTCCTGCTCCATGCATCGTAGATTGTGCTTGGGGGACTTGTTGCTCGATCGGCAGGATCCTCATTCGCCATTCTGCTGCGCGGTCTTAGATATTGGTTGACTTTGTGTGTTCCTTCAGGAGCAATTGTTTTCGGTTTACCTGTTGAAAAGACCGTAGAATACAAGTAATGAAATATACACGAAATACCGGACTACACTTGTTCCTACACTATGCTGCTTTGTGACATCTAAACAGAATGGGTGACTCAAAGAAACACAGACTAACGAGTATTATCCTGGCAGCTAAAAAGTCTATCGCTGGAGTGAACAAGTTTGAACAGGGTTCACAGCCATGCACCCTGACCTGGTTCCCGATTCTTTTTTGTTTGAGCTCATGGACGTTTTAGGTCTTGGGTCAAAGAAGTCTATCGACGCATGTGCGATAGACTAATAAAATCAAACGGGATAGCCATTCACACTAGTGCGCATTAGTCAGTTCAATGAAACTGTAAACATGAAAAAAGATTTTTTTATTTCACTTCCTGCAGTTTTGACACGTTTTACGCCGAGAACTATTGCGTCTTAACAAGTTCGATAGCTAATAAAGATTACGATAGATTTGTTTAGCTTTGATATTTTGAGAATTTTATTGTAACAAAACCGTACCTTTCTTGAGGACATAGATCACTACTGCAGCCGCAGTGCCCACGATGATTAGAGCCGCAACAACGATTCCAATGATCTCACCAGTTGAAAGATCATTTGAATCTGCCTCCTGAAAAAATTATCAGACATTTGTGAAGAACTTTTTTTTGTTCTTTGGAATAATAGAAGTGTTTATAGTTTCATATAGTTATATGTATGAAAATTAAGATTTACCTCAATTCCCCAGAGAGCACCATCAACGTAGAGATATGGCTCTGCCGTCAATTGTACACCATTAAATGAGATGGTAAATCCACTGATCAACTCATCTACCATATCATCGTGGGCTGCGTTAATGTAGAAAGGACTTCCACCAATGATGTAGTCAACTATTATACTACCTATGAAAATAAACAATATAGGACCATGTAAATGCAAGTTCTTATAGATACGCAAATAATAATGTCTGCATCCTGTATATTATTAATAGTTTTTCTGTTTGCATAAAAATAGTGAAATCTACTTATCTAAATCAACCGCCTTATTGAACAAGTAAGATGTGTGCCTTACCTTCACTGACGGTGAAGTTGTATATTGTGAAGTTTTGTGGCCATGGAAAAAGGGCATTTATCTTATTGGCAACAGTTACAGCAAACAGGTCTTCATTCTCTGCCACAACGGTGGCATAATCGGCGTCGAATACGATTCTAAGATCTTTTTCAATTGTCTTGGTTGGTTCAACATAGCCCATTGGTTGGACTTCAATGACAGTGGTGATCCCCGCGAGGTTATAGGAGGCAGGGTCAGAGACGAAGGTCACCCGTAGGAATGCCTGACCCGAAGCACTGAGGGTTAGGTCCGTGAACATTGCAGTACCGTTTTCTGAATCAACTATTTGACTGGTGTTGCCGCCAAGCCATCCGTCGTACATGTCAGGCATGTACAGGCTAACCGAACTGGTCCACGTGTCATTCTGAAATGCATGTATACAAATAACAGTGTGAATCTATTTAGTCACCTGAAGTTGCATTTAACAAGAGATTAAACCTGGAAACTCTTCAAGATAGTGTCAATGCATGATACGATAAAGGTGATGTGTGTAACCGGGTAAATTCAAAGCTAAATACTACATGCACAAAATGTATGCAACAAGAGTCCCACTATTCAACAATGTGGACAACGTTCCATTTCTGGTTATTGAACGCAAATTTCATGTAGTCAGGTTGTTTAAAATTTTGCAGTGAGATTTCATACCTTCCACGCCAAGTCTTCTATGATTTCCATTGTGTTCACATCGTAAAGACGCGCTTGTATTCCAAACTCTTCGCCAGCGTAGATTGTGCTTGGCTGGTCGGTAATCTCTACTGCAAGTTGACGGGGAGCGATTTCAAATTCAGCACTTTGTGCCAAAAACCTGTTGGCAGCTTCAGGATATATCACTGTAAAGTTGAGGGCATATGTGCCAGAATGTGTCACGGCTATATCAGTGAAGTTTGCCCAGCCTTTACGAGTTACTTTCTCTGACACAGTGACAAGACTTGCCCTTGAATCGCTGCCTGATACCATAACCAGTGTAGCTCCAATCACCCAAGGGTCGGACATGGAACCTGTCTGGTCTACATGGTTTCCCTGAAATACGGAAGCATGATAAATAAGTGTACAATTGATATCCTTCATTTATCATTTTCAGAATACTTGTTTGTTTTTGCGAGTACAAACTTAACACGTATTTTCTTGCTTTGTCTTGATGCTAAGTAAATAATTTGATTTCAATTGACACTTACTTCGGGATCAAGGAAATGTAGTTTTGGTTGCACACCGTAGGCTGAGCCCTCAAACTCTAGGTTAGGTTCTTCGACAATTTCTAATTCCACCGGTATTTGGACTTTGACAGTATAAATGTCTCCTTTGTTTAAGTCTGACATGTCCTAAAATAAAATAGAAAACATTATGGATAATTAAATTTAAAATCGTGTTGCCGTAAATAGATGTTTAAATCTATGTATGCATGTTCGTATTTGTAACAAATCACATAGTCTCCATTTCATTTCAGCCCACCTTCAAACCTAACCAATAAAAGAGACAGTGTAAATACTATTTAAAGGGTACATTAGTTGTAAATTTACCTCAGCTACAACCGTCCACGCACTGTCATTACTTGATGGAAGAGGTTCAATCACAGATACTGACAGTTCTGCTGTTGTGTTCAATATTTCATTGAATGTGCCGAGCTGAATGGCGGTAATAATGCTGGCGGACATCTCGTTCAATTGGTCTGACGGTATATCTACACTGTCTGTAGTATTTTCACTAGAAATAAAGAAATATTATTGAGAAAGGTGAAACCGTTACTACACAGTGTAAACTAATTCAATATAGCGAATTTATTAAACTGTACAATTCTATTTGCACCGTCAAAGCTAGTGTTCAATAATGCATTAAATACCTGGGTGGTTCGTTGCTAATTTCCAGGTCGACTTTAAGACTGTCAGCTGCTCTCTTTCTTCGACTAGATTCACGAACAGCATTTGCAATCTACAATACGAAGTTGAATAGAAAATTAAACGAGAATATACACTGTAAATTGCATGTTCTGGATAAATAAATAGCTGGTCGAACACCAATTTCTACAGTACTTGTAAAGAACAAGAGATTACCTTGATCTTCTCGGGAGGAATGTTTAAGAAAATGGCCAAGTTGTTGACAATGTTGCTACCGTAGAACTCATCCACCGTCATAGCAGGAAATTCAAAACTGATGATGAGGAGTGGGGAGGTCTTGATGTCAACGGGATAGGGGCCTTTCACTACAACCCACAGAGTGTTGAGGTCGCGATCAAAATAGTTCGCTCCACTGTGATGTCTATCCACTATTGGCATCCACTCATTGACGTACGATGGAGGATGCCTACAAGGAAAGGTTTAAAAGTAAACTTAATGGCGAGGTAGTATTCATCAAAGGTAATAAATTTTCGAATCACCTTAAACTGGGGAAAACAGAATTTACTATTCATAAATAAAAAAGGAACAGAATGTGTAGCATTATTATTGCAAAGTGTCTCCTGCTTTGTCCTTTTGGTAACTAATCTCCCACTGTAATTTTAATTTTCAGTCTCACCTGAGCTGTTGTCCATTCTCGTAGTAAGCATTCAGTGGTTCTGCATAGTAACCGTCAATAGACACATCAAGGCGCATTGGAGACGCATACCAGATGCCGACAAGAACTCCTTCATCTATCTTCGTGTTCAGTAAGTGAAATCTTAAATTCTGTGGCGTTGTACCAGTAAAGTAGATTTCATAGGTTTTATTCAAGGCAACTACTGCTGGGAACAAACTCAGTCTTTTCTGACATGTGTAACCCATGCACCAGCCGTGATCCTGCGGACCATTCAACAAGTCTATGTAACCATCTCCCAATATAGCTACGGGTGACACACGCCTAGTCTCGGTGTCTGCATCCATGCTTTCAATGTGTAACATTTCGTATTTCAATCCAGTGCATACATAAGCATTGTATGCTTCCTCGTACGTACAAGTATCGTCTCGTATTATCCCTACAATGACCACGGGAAGTTGAAATAAATTATTTTGATTGTTTCTTACATTGGTAATTGTTGGATAAGAATATGTGGTCTTCAACCTACAAAACTGACAGCAGCCATTAAAGCAGAATCCAAGAGACCAAATGAAATATTCTTTTGTTTATCATTAAAATCATGTCATGGCGTTTTGGCATAATGACGTTAGAAACTGTTGTTTTTTTGATGGAAGGGAAATTGATCAATCGTTGAAACATTGATTTTTTTTTAAATGAGATCACGTAGTCTCGAACGTATCGAAAGTGCATCAAGTTTACCTCTATCGTGAGCGATACTTTCAATGGGTATCCTGTTGCCGTCCGAATCGGTTAAGAGGGTTTTAGGGATACGGTAGTCTCCTAATCCCCTTCTGCGGTCAACATTGGGTTCTCCTCCTGGCCAATCCCATTCCCACTCAGATTCTGGAACTATTGTCCCACGATGACCCAGTAGTGTACCATCCAGATCTTCCACCAATATCTTCTTTAGTCCGTCACAGTCCATGTCCACACAGTCAGATGGATTAATTGTTCTACCATCAGAAAAGTAAAAAACTGACGTTACTGAGCTTACAAAAATATTGTAGTATTCTGCCAATTCATCAGGCATCCCAGCCCATTTGTTGCTTATTGCATCATAAACAAAAATGCGCTATCTTATTTCGAAAGTACAATCTGAAATTCCAGACGTGATATCTGAAAGAGTTGTTTCTTACCCGACTCTGGGTCTAAAGTATAAGATTTTATTTTCTTCCTTCACGTTAATCAGCGTTAGACCAAAAGTTCTTGTAGGATGTACAGCGTCATCGTTGACCGGGTTAGGTGTGATCATAATGTCCTCTCTGTCCGTACATGTTGTACCATAGTTGATAAAAGAAGAATCTACAAAAAAAACCCAAATCATGTACAGACATATGTATGGCATGCGTTCCTCACATCACTGCATGAGTGAGGTAAATTTAATTGTGGAACTCGTTAATAACAAGCATGAACAATTTGCTTTCATTCAACGTATGACAACACTGCAAAGTTACAGCATAGAATCCCAGAAATGATAATGACAGAAGACAGGGTTCGATTCATAAAACAAAAAGAGTCATCGTCCTTGTAGATCATGGCTTCTACTAGCCTTTGTTTACCTGATATTGTCATGAGACCATCGATTCCTTGGTATGAATGGAGACTGATGACTGACATGGTAGGTGCGGCATTTCCACCGGAAGAAAATGTTGCAATCGCAACGCCGACAGTGCCGCCATTCGGACCTCTCCAACCGCGGCCGTTTCCACTAAGTTGTATATTTTTGTCTGAAGCTGACATAGCATCATCGCAGTCTATGTCATCGGTAGCACCGACGAAAGTGGAATTCATTACCTGTAAAGAACAAATAGCTGATTTTTTTTTCTCACCAAAAATTCGTTTTTCATTTCGAAAAAAAATAGGAGACGAAAATTTTCTTTAAATTATGGAATGTTTAAACTTGCTGACGTTTTTGTACACATTGCTGGAATGGTTTATTACATGCTTCGTAAAAAAGATAAGGTACCTCTACAAATTTGTTTCCCTTTCTGTGGCCTTTGGAAGGCGGTCCCATAATAAATGGGAAAAGTCCAATGGCATTTTCTACTGAGATGTAGTCTTCAACAATCAAGCTGCCTGGTGTCTCGGAGTAGATACCGAAATCCCACGCCTTGTACACCCTGATGAAACCAACAATGTTGTAAATTAAAACTGACACAAAGTATAAATCATGAACCCGTAAAGACACATTTTATCTGGAGTGTGGTAGTTGCAAAGAAGATTAATGTTGAAACGTACCTGAATCCAGAAAGCACCTGACAACCAGTCGGTAATCCGTCTGCCTTATCTTCCATCAGTTCAACTCCCATGAGAACCGAGTGAGCCACATTGTCACGCCACTTTGTATCCTGATTGCACTCCTCTCCATCCACACGGAAGCCTAATATAAGAAACCTTGACTGTTAGTTCAGTCTATCGTTAATTTCACGAATGAGAGGTTCATAGAAGTTACTGAAGTTTATGAATCCTGTCCATGTGAACAAACAGGAAGGTTGTTATATTTTATTGATATCACGAAAATTAAAAAGAGAAATTATTTACCAACTCTTTCGGATCCAGCTACATGGTTACCCTGTATTATTGGTCTGATGCCTTCATTGACCTCTATACCGGCTTCCCACTCAAATCTGGCCTCAAAGCGGCCATTAAACGTACCGGGAAATACCATGAGAGTGACAAGGTTGTTCAGAACCTGGTTATCCACTCCCCAAATTTTCATGCCTACAATACAAAAAATGTGTTTCTACACTTGACAGTGGCCCTGGGTAGCTTGTGAAATTTTATTACTAGAGTATATAATGATCTTATTGTGGTGACAAAATTTACATGAAATTGGGCAGTGATATTTGTCCTAAATGTGGGCACTTACCTCGTCTACATGATGTTATAATCCATTTAGTGATTATTTATTTATATTTGGATACAAAATTATCCCTTTACGTACCAGGACCCACTGTGTGATGTATGACGTTGTTCTCCATGACCAGGTTATCAGTGCCGAACACTCCAATTGCCGGAGAGAAGCCATGGTGGAACGAACAGCCCTTGATGTGAGACGGATAACTCGGACTGACTCTGCCGGCGTTTAGGAAAGCTATCGAGTAGCGAGGATCGAAGAAGTCCGTCCAACCTTCCTGGCCCGTGCGGTAAAATTCTACGTTTGAGATGCGTGCGTATCCTACAATAGAGCAGGGAGAGTCACATTCATTAATGTATCACTGCCAGTACATATATACAAAGAGAACTTGTCAAGAAAGTAGCCATATTCACTTGCAGGTAAAAATGTTTTTGGACGTACCCAGAAATGTGTCGTCTTCATAGGTGTAGGTACCGACCAGCACTCTTGCTCCAAACGCTTCGTCTTGTTGCTCTGGATAACTTTCGCCTATAATCTTGATATTATGTGTAAGCAATCCAACCTCAGCTGCCATTGTAAAATTGTCATGACCACCATGAAGTTCTTTCACTGAAATAAACAAACAAATTTGTAACAGAGCATTATACTGCTAACTGTGGCTTTGTAAAATTCAACGGGTGCTGAGTGTTAACGACCCCTGGTCACAATACAATTCCTTACCAAAGTGATCATATTGTAGAGTGCCGTTTAAGATTAGCGTCGTATTATCATCAGACAGGCCAATAATTTCAAATATCTCAGTTTGCCAGGCAGAGAAGGAAGTTGGCGCAATGACAATTTGACTCCCGACAGGCCAGTCCACAGGTTCGGCTAATTCGAGCGTGTCGGCGCCTTCCGAAGCGGTCACTGCAAGTTGGGTCCAAGCTGTGTTACTTTCAATGCCATGCATTTCCAAACCTCCAAATACTCCTAAAATGAAATAAATGTAGATACTTTAAAAAAAGTTTGTTATTTAAATTATATTGAAAGAAATAAACTGGATTTTGCATACTCCTAGGTAGTCTTAAAACGTTTTAAGGCGTAGAATGTTTTGTTAGCGCAATTGCTCTTTGATAAATTATATTTAGTTCCACATAAACTAATAAATCGTGACCTCATGCTCTTACCTATGGCCTTTGAACCAAGATTTGGTCCAAAATTGGGTAGAGGCATGTCATCTGTGTAATGGTTACCACGGAGAACAAATCGTGCTTCTCCCCTGAATGGTTTGTCTGGCCATCCGACTATCATCCTGCCATTGTTGATTACAATATGTGTAGCCGTTACATGGAAATTGTACGGGGCTGAGGTGTTTGGATTGTCTTCATACTCAAACTCTAATGTTCCATAGATAAAAATCTTATCATAAACCATGGGTTCTTCCAGGTCAAGGACAACCCATTTCTGGGCCAGGACAATTAAGGTTCTTTCTGGCGCATCCCTCTTTTTACGTGCTCCCTCTGAAACTGATCAAAACAAAATTAGATTATTTTCTCGACCACAACCACTTGGATATGTACCTCTTTAATGATATCTAAATTGACCATACAGTAAAATCTGCGTTGGGCGAACTCTCAATTTTTTATGACGCAATGGAGTACAGAATACTACGCAAAAATCAGTTTGGTGGTTGAAAATTAGTACGTGGATGACAGTAGTTCAACCAAAGGCTAGTACGCCCAATGCAGATTTTACTGTAATCAGCAAAGAGTAAAAGAAACCTGATTTACCGTAAATAAGCAGAGCCTTCCCCGCCTCCCGGTACTCATCATAGCGTGACGCGTAGTCGCTGCCCACGACCTGCCAGATATCAGGGTCAGACGCGTACACGGCGTCGGCGGGTCGGTTGGTGTTGTTAACAACATTCAGTTCAGTCTCTCCGCTATCTGGATCGACCGGTGCTATGCAGTCCTAAAGTATTGTTTGTTAATGTTAGTTGGAAAACTGCCATTGGTTTTGGTAACATTGCTTCAATTTCATGTCTTATTCTAAATATAAATTACACATAAATACTACAAATAATAATTTAAAAAAAAACAGATTCACGTAAGGGATTGAAAGACTTTATATTTTCTTACCGAGTAGAAGCATCTGAACACTTGTAAGTGAATATTTCTGTCCACAAACGGTGGCATAATACTTCTTTTTCTCCTCGCATCACTTTTGCCCGAGACTAGAATAGCAAATTTAAAAATACCAATTAAGATCTATATAGGCTACAAGGCGCAAGTACAAAAATAAATGCATCAACAAATACATAGTCTATTTAATATTGTGCATCTTTTACCTAAATAAGAAAAGAGGTTGGTCTGATTTTGCTCGGGACCCAAATGCCAGTCACCGTGTCTGTTTGCATAGGTCAATTCATCAAATGATGCGTTCCTTGCTCCCATTTCTCCAGCTACCACTTGGAATCGATCTGGTCGCTGGTAGAAATCATGCTGTATGGTTAGGTACTGCTCAGCCTGCAATGGAAGGAACGCGTTCTAAACCTTTAGGTCACTTCTTTTAAAGAAATAAATAAATGTTCTAGTTACTTTTTACTACAATGGCAATATTAGTCTATGCAATGAGAAATTCTTGGCAATACACTATTCTATTTTGGATTTAGTTTTAAACTTCAAGTGCTTATATTAAAAGTTTTCTATAGTTCTTGGTTTTAGTACATGTAAGTGATTTACCTCTAATTCGTAAAATACTCCATGGTACGATATGTTTGTAATGTGGCCACCATCTTCGAAAGTCATCGTGTATGCTTCACCATTAACCAGCAGAACCATCCAGCCAAACTTATGGGTCACTCTCTTCTTGCTCCATGGTCCACTTATCGAGCCGTACTGGTTTTCAAAGATGCAATTTTTGTACAATAGGGAGTTTGGAGACGGGCGGTTGAAGGACCATCGGGTGAACGTTACGTTTGGCCCACATTGTACTCCCGGGAAACCGACACTGAAGTCAGACACATTTGAACAGTCACCGGGAGGGAGAATGTCTGCTTGAGGCACAACTTTGCCGTCAACCACGCCGGTCAGTGTTCCGTCCAGATCATGAAGTACAGCTTCATTCTGCCAACGCCACTTTACTTTGTTGTTTCCGTTGATCCAGTCAAGATTTTTCGTTATGTACTTAAATCCGCCATTGAAGGCTGATGTTGTTCCATCAATTTGGGTAAGTCCAAAACCAGCTTTGCCGGTATCATTAAAGTTGATGAAGGTGATCCCGTCTGTGATGAGTCCGCTGCTGTATGGTAGAATTATACCTACTCTTGTTACAGATGACGCATCCATGATGCCATCAGTTGCTGGTTTGGCAGCAATGACTGTGTTATTGAGCATAGCTCCGTGATCCTCATCATAAGGCCAAGCATCCATGATAAGCTTCATTTCTATGCCTGCCTTCTCATTGTTAACAAACAAGGAGTCGTGGATTTGAATAGCACCGCCACCCACCCATTCAAAGCCCTTTTCACAGTTCCAAGCGGTGAAACTTTCAAATCGTGCAGGAGCTGGAGTGTTACATCCACAACATCCTCCTTCCATTGGTATCCAAACCTGAAAGATCCACACGCCAAACCAGCCTTGAGAGTGAACTGTATTGTTATAGAAGTTACCTAGTGGAACCTTGCGGGGACATATATCGGGTGAAAATGAAGGTCCATCTGGGTGTTCGTGCATTCTGAACCACCAACCAAAGTGAGTTCCACCTGCTGCCACATTATGTCTGTAAACATTATCAGCATTTGTGACCCAGTACGCAGCCGGTGTAATATCATCGTTTAGAAGGCTAGTACTGGCTTTGACAAAGAGCGCCAAGTTGTACTGGAATACGTTTCCTGTTTCTATTCCGTCTTCTGTGAACAATGCCCCTCCCATAATGTCATATAGTACATTGTGTTCAATGAGAACATTGTGCGTATTGTGTACATTGACAGCCCTATTAAAGCTCTTGTGAATAGCACAACCTCTCACATAGGAGCCTGACATATCACCATTCAAATGGAAATGAATTGCGTAGCGACCCAATCTGAAGGCCTGGCCAGCGTAGGTCACTTCGACATATTCAATGTGAGCCTCCGAGGCGCGTGAATCAAGTTCAGGGGAGTGAACCATAATCTGGGAGCCGAATTCTTCGGATCCGATCTCTTCACCGAACCTTCCTTGGAAACACGTCTGTGTCGCAAATTCTCCAGTGTCGAAGCCGGCTGGACACGCCTCTATCTCATCGTGCCATTGTGGATTGTTTGATCCTCTGACCACAATGTTTCTTGTTAAAAGACCAATTTCTGCTCGAGCTTCTAGTGTATATCCTTCAAATGAAAAAAAAAAGTATGTTACTTTTGCCAAAAAAAAATTAAAAATAATTGAGATATATTTAATTAACTCAGTATAAAGTTCTTTACTGTCAAAAACTACGCACATGTCGGCAGTGGTACAAGAGAATCTATTGTACCTATGGTGGACTAACTATACACATACCTGAAGCGAGTTGAACAGTTTCTCCGAGATGTCTGTAAGTTAACTCTTCATCAAGGGTTAGAGTCATGTTATCCGCAGTTATATTTTTAATGACCCTCACTTCGTTTTGACTTTGTGTGTGTCTGTGTCCTGTGGTTGCAATAACTATCTGGTCTCCTACTTCCCAGTCCACTGGCGACTCCAATACAATCTCTGTGTCTCCAGGATTGGCCGTGGCGTTCAGTCTTGTCCAGGTCATCAAGATAGGTTTACCTGTTGAAAGTTAATTCCAATAATTAAGCCATGTAAGAGAGGTCTTAACTAACAAAACAAAATATGTTGAACGATGATTTTTCTTCAGTTTATCAAGCAAAGGTACGCACCGTGAAGTTCTAGTTTTCCTTCCCTCACAGCGATACCCTTAGCTCCGTAAATAGGAAGCTCCTGGGATCTGACATGCCCGTGCATGGTAATCACTGCCTTTCTTGTATGTGGCTCCTCCTCAGTCCCCACCTGTATGATGTTGATGTTGATGTTGATGTTTCGAATACGAAATAATCATGCGGGATTTATTGAGCACCAATGCACATATTTGTAATTCACTGAATTATTAAATTAATTTTTTATGTTATACAACAAGTGGTATGAATAACTAAGTGTTTGAATTTTTAAAGAAGTACTGTTTTTTTATATTTTACCTGAAGTAAGCCGCCTCCTGTGATGAGAATCATTTCTGACTGCAAGTGAAGGTCATCCACATCATCAAAAATGAGTTTGCCACCCTGGATGAGTATAAACTTCAGCACAGGGGTACTTTCATCCAGAAGCACTGTCATGTCGCTAGGTATCACAATAAAATCCCCTTCTTCAGGTTTACTGGTTCCTCCCCATGTGAACACAGAGGACCAGACGTCTATGTACTGGAAGTCGGAATTTTCCTGCAAGTGATGAATGATATTTCGATATTTCATATTTCGCAGCCAAAGACGTATTGAAAAATGATGTCCAATTTATGGATCTATCTCACATTAATCACAGGATTCAAAATACTTACTGGGTACATGTTGCCATATTCAGTTTCCACGATCACTTCTGTTTCAATTGCAGGTTTGTGTGAGTTAGTTACACAAACAATTTCTGTAGATGAACTGGATTCAATGTCGCAAACTGTACCTGCTATTGTTACATTCAGGTCGCTCACAGAGCTACAATAATAAATCATAAGAAACATTTTAGTATTTGTATCCATGGGACATGACATAAAATATGTAAGTTTTGTAGTGCACTAATGCTACATTTAAGCATCTCACTCAAAACTGGTTCCAGAAATTGTAATCCTTGTCCCACCACCAGTGCCACCTCTCACTGGATCTACACCAGTGATGACGGGTGTCTTGGATCCCTGGTATGTAAAGGTTTGTGAAGAATCAGTCTGATCTGCCACTGCTACCTCTACGGTACAAGCAGTTGTCCCTGAAGGAAAGAAAGAAGCATGGTAAGTGTTGGATTCGACACTGTAATCAAAAGTTTACAACAAAAAACATTTCGGTGTAATTTGAATTTAAAGAACCAATAAGAGTTGTCCTTTTTACTAACCGTCATCTATATCAGTATTAAGAGGAACGATACAAAATGCATCTGTTGGGGATGGGACATCCTGAACTTCGCAAATATTTCCACATATAGTGACGTTAGTATTCCAGTTTGAAAATCCTTCACCAGTCAAAGTAAGTACTTGTCCTCCGCCATAGCTGCCTATTGAGAAAAGTGAACATATTACAAGAGAAGAATTCTTTAATGCATAAATATAAATGCATAATTTGATGTTCAGATTCTATTATTTTCCATCTTTAAACTTACCAGAGGTTGGTGAAATAGAGCTCAGAGACAAAGTGTATGTGTGAGTCAAGCTGCCAGTTGCCAGGCCCTTATCCTTAATCCAAGCATTCACCTCAAAGGTACCAGCTTCATGATCCCCTGTTGTGCACTCAATCTGTGAGTTTGTGTGCGTGTCCACTGTACATTCCGTACTTCCTACGTACACAGTCGCTCCTGACGTACCAAGTTTGGTTCCGCTTATTACTAAACCTCCAACCTGCGAGAAAATGAAAAATCATGTACCTGTTATCCTAGAGCAAATGTATCCAGTCTACAAGTTACTAATGCCGGGTAATCTGTTGAGAAATTGAACTGAAAAGTTAGAATTTGACAGAAAATTCAGAGAAAGGAAAATCACCTTTTCTGACACGCTGGACAATTCTGGTGTAAGTGATGAGGAGTACGTGTAGGTTTCCGTGGGGTACGTTACATCATTAGATTCAACAATAACATCTGCCGAACCACTGCTGCCTGCAGGGACCTCACAGGTAAGTGCTGTTGTATTGACATCAATTATCTCGCACTCTGATCCACCTATTTCAACCGTGATGTCGTCTTCATTGAATCCTAGACCATTTATTGTGATAACATTTCCACCATTGGTTCCTCCGGTGGCTGGAATGATAGAGTCTATGGATGGATCCACGGTTATTGTTTCTGCTGCTAAAGAGGCGTAACCCTTCCCAGCGATATGCATAGACCAAGGCTGAGTTCCAACATGAACTCCAGACATACTGCAAACTATCTCAGTGTCACTGACGGTTGAAACGTCACATGCGTCATCCACGTCTCCAACCGAGATGGTAACATCGGCAATGTTGCTACCAAAACCATTTCCACTGATCGTTACTTCTTCGTTATCTGAAGTAATGTCAGTCGGAGAATGAGATGAGACGTCTGGTGTTTGTGCGTCAGAATAGGTGAACTCACAGCTGCCCACACACTTTGCTCCTATGTTCTGTCCACCAACTGTGACCGCGACGGATACCGTACCAGTGCGTGCGGCAGCCGCTGAGGTGATACATTGTATCATGTCATGTTCAGCGGAATCTACAGCACACAACACTCCGTCTATATCAACCGTGAAATCATATGGTGTTCCCTGGAAGCCACCTCCCTCAATGGAGAGGAGAGTGCCACCTTCTACTGATCCACTGTTGGGACTCACACTGCTGATATGTGGCAGGACAATAACGTGTCGGTTGAAGTCATTCTGGATGGTATTGAGAGCGTAACCATGGGGTTTAACATTTACTTGCACATAGTGAGGAACAGCTATTTGAGTCTCATTGTCTGACTGTAGTGTGCACTCAATTTTTCCAGAAGTAGAATTAGACACTAGACAAGGCCAGGAACCCACAGTGACTTCATTGTCCAGTCTATCAGGAGAAAACCCGGCTCCTCTTATAGTTATCAGTTCAGCGGCTGTAACCTGAAGTGGTGAGATATCAGCAACAGACGGTGTCGCACAGTTCCAGTAGGTGAACATGAACCTGGGGTACTCATCTGACATGTACCCAATCTCCTCATCACAGTCGTAATACTCATCATACCAACCATCATCACCGCTACCCGAACCTGCGAGATGTACCATGAAATAAATTCATTAATATTTCCTGCTAATTATCTGTACAAAATCAAATGCTCGGTAAGTGATGGTTTTATCATCCATTTTATGTCAATACTCACAAACTTGGTACTTCTGAGAGTTGATGAATGGTTTGGATACCATGCAAAACTTGTATAAGCATTGAACAGAAATTATACCAACCAGAAAATCCAGAGCCAGTGCCAGAATAACTTGAGCGGCCAAAATGATCCCCATATGTCTGATTACCTATCAAAATGAGAAACAAGTTAAATCATATGTTATTTATTTACCGTTCAATTTATTGTTGGCTTTTGATAAAGCTACAATGTCCTTTCAATAATAACAAGTATGGAATCAACATTTTACTAAAGATTAAACAATTACCCACCATTGATATAATAAATGGCTTCATGCCCTGCTACTCTCACGACTATATCCTCCATATGAGATGGTTTGTCGAGCACATTAACCGCACCTCTCATTACAATAGCTCCATCCGGGTCTACATCTCCACTGTAGTAATAATAAACTCCTGCCGTTGTGAACTGGTATGTGTAAGTACCTGTATATTCACAAAAGGAAATATGTGTAAGTCAAGTATATAAACCTATTTCAACTTGATACTTGAAAACAATTGGGGAAACAGATTAAACATACTATCAATACTGTGACTCAATGTGTTCAGAAGTCACAATTTCTCATGATGGAGGTTGTTTCTTTCTGTTCAAATAACCTTTCGACAAAACTTACCAGATTTAGTATTGTACGACCCACTGCTGAATCCATCTGGATGATCCTCTCTGGATGAAGCTGTCTCTGTCTGGGTCACTCTGTATGCTATATGTTGCACTAATTCCGGTGCTGTCCAGGTCCACTGTACAGAGTCTCCAACGTAAACATCTAGTGCACGCGGAATCCACTCGTAACCAGAACCGAAATCTGCAACAAAGATGTCCTAAACATGAATTTGATGCGAGAGTACAAATGCATGTACAGATGTGATAAGCCCCTTACAAGTTTGCATTCACTAGCGAACTAAAGATGTTACAGATTTATGAATCCGCATTGCATTTCTAAGTGACTGGATATAAATCTTTTGGTTTTGTCATTCTGGCTTATTAAATATTTTGGCATCAACTTACCAGGGTGTTTTCCCCAGTTCTCAACTTCATGGATAACAG
This sequence comes from Haplosyllis anthogorgicola, assembly GCA_038406195.1. NCBI lineage: Eukaryota > Metazoa > Annelida > Polychaeta > Phyllodocida > Syllidae > Haplosyllis > Haplosyllis anthogorgicola. The sequence continues at coordinate 10,586 of JBCAUI010338851.1, read as the reverse complement.
CATGTGAAAACGTTTCACAGATGATGGTGTGCTCGTTGCACGAGGTTATGCGACATTCCACATCACCCGTTGTTACACTGTTTTCTGAACATTCACTGCTGAAACCTCTACCCTGTATAGTTAAGAGCGTACCACCCTCTTGAGAACCGGAAATCGGAGAAACATCATCGACTTCAAGAATGTATTCCACCAGCGTTGAGTTTCTGAAATGGAAGAAATTAAATTTGAATTGAGCTGAGTTCAATTCACCAATATTGCAAAACAAGATTAGTTTTGTACTAAATTAAACTTACTCAATTGCAGCTACAGCATAGCCATTGTCTCCAGTGTAGACTGTTAGAAAATAAACATCCGGTGGCAGAGATGGTAGTATTACAGTAATCTGTGTATCAGACCAGGCTGTAATATTGGCAGGTTCACTTCCCACGGTTACCGCATCATCACTGGGTGCAGAGGCTCCGAACCCAGTACCATCTATCTGCAAAGTCTCTCCCCCTGAAATGTTAGAGATTAAATACGACGTTGAGGTACCTCCGAACTCCTTTGATAGGTCAGGGTATGAAAAAGTTCAGGCTTCGTTTATGAAGAAAGCTGTTCACACATAGTCAAATGGGCGTTCTAACGGGAACTAAATATCTCTCTTCTCCTTAATAGTGAAGGAAATCTACAACGTATCTGTTGTTATGATGAGTTCAATAGAGACTGAATAATACACCAGTACTGCAATATTACCTTGGACAAATGACTCGTTTCTGTCGATCGAAACGATCTCTGCAGTCAGTGCGGTTTGATATTCAAATGCGGTGCCACTGATAGAGTTGTGAACTCCCTCGTCAATTCGTACTTCTGCTGACACATCTGCTGCCTAACAACATGTTATGTGAAGTTTCATGAGAAGAAAGTATGGATAAATGTAGAAAGACATATATAATGTGTTTAATTGCAGAAACATATTGTATTTCTTTAAAAGCCAATAAAAATGATGTATTAATAAATTTACTACTGACCTTTGGAGGGGTTATGCAAACTAGAGTGCTGTAGTTTGCAGATATGATTTCACACTCTGATGAATCAACTGTCACCGTGACATTTGGTCCAAATCCTGTCCCGGAGACCAGCAGTCTAGTACCGCCTAAAGACACAATTGTACATTCTAGAGCATGATGCATAACAAATATTGAATACATTATGAATTGTGTATGTATTAACTTCATTAAAAATGTAAAACGCCAGAACTTGGTTTAAGAAGCTACTGCTTTGTGTTGCCATCTGGCATTTTTGTACAAAAATCGTTAAAATCATCACTGCTTTGTGTATGACGGCCACCTGTCTTTTACGGCCAATTTACATTATGAGCAAGGGTGGCCCCTCAAAGCAGGTTCTACCGTAATGTGTTGTAAATTCTCACCTCCTAAACCCCCAGCAGTCGGATATATGCTGTCAATCTCAAATTCGTATGCAAAGGTGTGCGGTTGATTGTCATGTCTTGCCTGACCCTTGTCAACCACGTTCAAAATGATGTCGTGAGTCCCAGCATCACCCATACCCACATCACAACGTATTTCTGTGCTTGTCGCACTAGTTACATCACATGGTGTGCCTCCAATAATAACGAGGTTGTTTCCCGAGACATCGCCGTCGAACCCAGTTCCAGTGATAACAAGTTCTGTGCTGTCTGCAGACGAACCTGCCAGGAAAGAATTAGTCACATGAAGAATCTAGTTGCAACCAGTGTCATATTGTATAAATTTATAAATATTTATAAACATATTAGTCTTTCTTTAAGAACAATCACAACAACTCGACAAGGCTTTTGCAAGCTCGATCAACGTCTGTTGTCAGTGGAAACTTGACACAGCAACAAAAGATCGCATCTACATGCGGCAAGTTTTTATTGTGCAGACCTGATGACGGGGTGGTTGATGTTATCACTGGTGTCGCTTCCTCAGTCCAGTTAAAGCCACAGTCCCCTTCACAAGCCGATGGAACGTTATTCACAAATACCATGACCTGTGGCTGACTTTCCACCGTTCTAATCATATCCCCAGGGATAGGCTCCAGCAGAATGTGTCCGTCTACGTCCACCCTAGTTTTGGTGTACACTTCAAACCCGGTCAAGTTGCTAGAGTTCGCCTACCAATACAGAACACAAGACACTTGAAGTACGTCCATTGCTAACTAGATGTCTTGGAACTGTACAGTTATTATTCTATGACAATCCTAATTTTATTTTATTAACTTTAAGATAGCCCTGACACGAAATATTGCGGTAGTAATATGGTCAGAATTGCAGATTGGCCGACCTCAGATTTCATAATATCACTATGAGCGCAGAACCTGAAGCTTGTTTCAGCTACAGGAGGTGTTGCCTTGCAAGTGGGAATTTTGAACAAGATACTCACAAAGGTGAGTGTGGGTCTGTCGCCTCCCACAGTAAGCCACTCGACTTTCCAGTGGCGTCCGGCACAGCTTCCTGAGCGCTGTACATTCACTATTCCCATGCCAGGGAGGGTCTCAAGACTTGCCTTCAGTTCAGAAGCGCTAGTATCCGCTTTGATTCCTGTGGAAATACAAAACACAATGTAACGCGATTTTAAATCTAACAGATAAAGAAGAATTATCTGGGCTCTTTTATAGTTTCAACTATTTTTCTTATGATGCATTTTTTCATTTATTCCTTAAATTTCATATTTTTCATTTATTCCTTAACATCTAATAGTTGGATGGGAACATGTGTACAACCTGTGAGTATTCTGTCTCCGTACTCCAGATCAAATGTTCCCTCTACGGGGGGAGTGCCTTTGACAGTCCGTCGTATGATTGCCTGACTGTCGGCGATCCAGGAGCTGCTGCCAGTAACCACTAATTCATCTGTTCCGTTGGCTACATACTCCTTAAAAGTTTATTTGAATGGAAGATCATTGGACAGTGTCATATTTTTCTATCAAGTTACAAAAAATAAGTAAATGAAAAAAAAACCACCAAAAAAACCCCAGAGTAAATGAGCTTCGAATGTTTTAATGGTAAACTGCTGAAGATTTGACAAATGTACACGTAATCTCAAAAGTCGTTAAAACTGAATTCGAATAAATTGAAAAAGAACATTTTTGCTCACCTCTGCGTGTGCTAGGGATAAAAGCGGTAAATCATATGCGCATTCCCTGGTCATCATCCTAATGTTGTAACCATCTGCAATATCCCCCACGTAAACATCATCTACTTTCCAATGATTTGGTTTCTGTCTTCGGTGATTGATAATACCTGCATTAAAACAATATCTTAATTGTTGAGTGTTTTCAATGCCACAAAAGTTGAAAGCATGGATCGCTTAAGAAGTTATATTGGTCTTCTACAAACGTTACAAAACACCCAATAAATTTGTCACTCTATGGGGATTTCGCACTAGAAGGTGCCGCCCTCTATGCATGCTCCATAGGCCATCAATGGGGATTTTCGATTTGCGACAGATATTAGGACCACGCTCCTTCAAAAACAAATACATTGGGTGTTCTCTATTGAATAGTTGAGATATACTTCGCTTACCTTCAAAGTCTGTAACGGTTGTTGCTGCTCCGATGGAAATAGTGTCGAGATACACATCGTCTTTTGAATTCTGTTTTTGTATACTCGCTGTTCTTAATGTAACCTTTGTTACATCAGGGCGTTTAGAAAGGATAAGGCTCTTCATGTCAATGCACGTGTAACCCCAACTGTTAGGATAAAATTAATCTACTTCAAAAGCACGTAAATTTTTATTCTTAATTTTTGGTTCAATCTGCAGTCTGAAAAATAACTGCTGCCAATAGCAATCCAATCAATGAATAAGTTCATGATAGTTTACCCATCTCTCTCTGGTATCCCAACCACAAAGGAATCGGTTGCTGTCCAATCATTTATAGCGTGAGTACTCCAACGATACTTCAGATTGATTTTCTGTTGCAATAATCCTTTGTAGGCAAAGCATAACTGTTCAAAAATGTAATGTATTATTTTTTAATGTATTATTTTTAATACTTCATTTTACTGCTGTTTATACGCAGTAGTTGGGGGTCCACCTTTGTACACTGCAAATCCGCATTGTTTCAAAAGTCTTGATCCTTATTCTATTACGGGCTATAATATTCTCCCCTCATTGGATAATACAAAGTTAGTCTAATCCCAGGTTTACTTTTCAGGCTTACTTCTTGGCATGATGCCAACCAATGGGGAGAAAGCACTCGCCTGTGGGTCTCGGAGTGACAAATCCCTGATTCACCTCCAAAACAGTGTGTAAGTAATAGTGCGCAGGTGCAATTTTACCTTTACATTGAAATGCATTGTTGACAAGTGCTAACAAGAATAGATAATGATGACAACGATAAGTATATACCTTTCCATAGAATAATACGTTAATCCGGGGTACTCCTGGTCCTTCGCTGAAAACTGTCACTACGTTCTTCTTACTCTTTGTTCCACAGAACGGTTCTACGTCGGATACGATGTTACCCCTGAGCTCCAAAGCCTCATGGTCTTGCGTGTACATGACGCCTCGCGGGTTCGTAAGACTCGTCGGACACCTGACGCCCAGCATCTCGCGGATTGCATTTCGAACCTGAAAACAGTCAAAATCGAGATTTTCCTTGATTATTTTGGGTTTAGTTTGGCTAATTTCCTAAAGAAAAATTAACAAGAAAAAGAATTAATATTTCTGGGCAATTTTCGTGGCGAAATGTTTGACTGAGAAATATACTTTACAATACCCTATATCCAGATACCTTCTTTGGAAAATTCCTCTTATCTCTAATACGAAATTTAGACTTTTGTTAAAAAATAAACCTGTGTTGTGGTAGCATCAGTTGGTAGTGGTGGGGCTGGAGCGCCGTCAGACATGAGTGTGAAATGATCCATTGTAGATTCACCTTTGGTAACTTCAGTCACTACCACATTGGTTAGGTTAGCTCCAGTACTTGAATCAAGTATTACATCAATATCTGGCCAATCGCCTATGACAATTTAAACTACAGTTCAATTATGAGGCAATGACAAAAATGATAAAAAGGAAAGTATCAAGTATCAACCATTGTGAATCGTCCTAAAAGGGAAATAGTTTAGTTCAGTTTCAAATCAGTGGATTACCACAAACTCTTAAATTATCCTGCCGTGACGACCATTAACATTTTTAGGCCTTTTCCGGTTTTCTGTAGGATAAAGTCTTAGGTGAATGGGAACAGTGCTTAGTTTCACATTCTTTCAAGATACATATATAATTGTTTTGTTGGCTTTTTCATAATTTTTTGTTGGACCAGGGTCCATTTGTAGGGCCACTGATAACCCCTGTTTTGAACTTTGTGTGATTTTCCCCATGGGTTTTAAAGCCAGGGTTAATCTCTTGCCTGCACTCTTTCTTGCTTGTGTGCAGTGATCCGAAAGGTTATGACTGGAGCTACACCTGCCTTTTCCACCAACAGGGGTGTGCACTATACATGTGCCTACAGCAGGCTGGCTGGGACCCTTTCTCACATGCATCAGTCAAAAGTCGATGTCCCGACTATTTGTTCGTTTTCTGACATTACTTACCGTGTTCGTCTGTGAAGGTAAACGTGAATGTCGTTGTGTCGCCAGACTGAGCTAACTGAACCTGAATTTGTTCCTCGTTCACGCTGACCAAGGCTCGCATCTCAGACTGAACGGCTGATGCCATCGATGACACTGTCAGGGGCCCTGTGTGGCATTTTAATATTTTAAATGACTTGAATCTTGTGTGACCCATGGTTAGTTATATAGGTAATTGGGTGTAAGCAATATTTTTGAACATCTTCAAAACTCTAAAAATAACATAAAAAATAGCACTTGAAATGTTACTCAAGTAGTGAAGAGTTAATAGCGGTGAGTTTTGAATCTGTACGCTTTTGAGGCTAAAATTTAACGACTTACCCGTGTACACGCCATGGAGACCGAATCTGACCACCGTGAAGGCTGGCATACTTGTAGTAAGTGCTACTGTCTGTACCTCAGCTGTACCTGATCTGCTGCTCCATCCGCTGAATATCACTTCCTGAACACATCGCAAAGACAATATAAAAGTACATTAAATTAACCGGTTTTTATTGATTGTCAAATTTCAGTAAGGCAAAATAATCGGGAAGAAATTCTTTGTATCTGTTTTGATGAATCGGTTAAGATGTGTTAATGAATGCTTTGAAATGCTTGAGAAAACGGACAAACTAATGGCTTCAAACGCTGTAAGTAACTTTGAATGATTAGGTGCATATGAAAACTAAATGATTAACAGTCCACTGTGACTACAATTTACCATACATGGCCTGGCCTCATTTGAAGAAATTCTTAAGCTAGAATGTCACTGTTACCTGTGTCTCATCTTCAACAGTGGAAAATATTTTTAATTTCTGCTCTTCCATGAAAGCCAGATCCGTCTGAGTACGTGTGTATTTTGTGTTGAACATTCTCACAGATACGTACAGGAACTCAGCTCCCCGGTTCTCTTTGAACAATGCCTCAATGTAGTATCTGCACATGAAATGTTAATACCCATTTGATTTTTATTTTGTTTTTGCTTTTTGGTATGTAATATTACGTCAATGCATGCAAATTTCTTTTTAACAAATTAAATTTTATTTTAATACGTAGCCTGTGAAAGAACATAACTAAGTTGAACGTAGGGTTCAGAAATGTTATGAAAGTGAATATAACATACGGTTTATCTTTTTCCAAAAACATCTTTTCAGATTTTTGATGTGGCGCATTGTAGTTTCGGCTGAACGTAGAGTAAGCTATCTTCTCCTGGAATTGAGATAAGTGGTAATTATAGATCTATGTAATAATATCTAGTTCGAATAGTCTCCGTCCATTACGAGCGGGTTAGTCTATTCGTGACACTGGTGCCTCCCCAGTATTTTCGTCATTTCGTCAAGCAGTCAATCTGCTGTTTCTGTCCTACGAAATCAGTTGCGTTCCCTCCTGTACGTACGGACGTATGATGCAAATAATACTTCACATTATTAAGCTGGTCCCCGCTAGGGGGCCAGCTTTATGTGACGATCTGAGATTTGTGTGAAATGCAAAAAAGAGTGTGTACACTCATGTGCAACATGTGTGCGCTAGGTAGTAAGTCTTGCTTTTCATCACAAGTCCTCTGATGCAGTCAATATTTATGTAAATTATAAAAGGTACAGAGGAAAAAAAATAAACAAACAAACAAACAAAAAAGGTTTTGTGCGTCACTTATGGAAACTTATTTTCAAAGTAACTTTCTGGGTGGGGGACCAGCTTTGTATTCTTTGAATATCTTTCTAGTTATTGTTGATGTTTAATAAAGATAGACCGCGCGTTTTCGTAAACCTTATGTACCATTCTCAACGCACCAGCCCAAATGCCGTAATGGTTAGCCTTTATGAGCACAGAGCTAAAGAAGAGCGTTGGACTGTAACTGCACGTGCGTTGAGAGTCATGAAAAGACGTTGTTGTACGCAGGCTTGTCATTGTCATCAGAATTCAACTCACCTTGTCTTCTGGGTTGCCAGTGTGACTAAAGTACAACTCGGCATTGTCGTCTGATTTGATAAGGAACTGATAGACGTTGTCGCTGTGTGGTATGAAGAACCCCTTAAAACGAGCCGCAAATTGGTCCATATCAGTGTGGGACGCAAAAGAAAAGTCCTCCAATAGTGAGATGTGTCCTTCTTGGTCATAGACAAGCAAATCATCAAACGATTTACTGTACTCATCACTTGCGTTAAATATTTCTCTACGTACACGTCTTCCTCCTAAAGATTACAAAAACAAAACTTAAAGTAATAAAAAAGTACTGCGTTGAATAGAATGCCTAGTTATCCTGAAATACAGGTCCAGGAAATACATGACCGATATGCTAATTAGATCTGTGACCGATGAATTTAAGAGTTACCAAAATGTCTAATCTCTTCAGTCTCAAGGGCTTTTTTCTTTTGCAATTAAACTGCTTATCTCAGATGCAATTAATTAAAATTTAGTATAAGTAAATCATGAATAGTCGCAGTTTGATCTATAGTTCCTCCCCGGTCGCAATTTTGAGATTTGCTAGTTACAATTAGTTTATAAATCGAATACGTTACTTCCCGACTTAAGGTTATTACAAAAGCTAATTTTAACGTATCACTTTATTTTATTCTTCTTGGACATGCTAATCAATTATTCTAGTAAATAGTAAGAAGAGTGAAATACCTGGGAAGGAAGTTCTGTTGAAGAGATGATCTGGTTCAGGCGCTGTATCACATATTATGTAATTATCGTCAAATTCCACAACTTCACACGGAGAACCTTTAAAAAATGAAAAGTAACGTTAATTTTTATTCAAAGACCGTGCATAGTTTCACTCATGTGACAATAAAAGAATGTAATAAATTTAATGTGTGACTTTGACGATCCTGTAGATTTTCCAATTCTTCAAACGACTCTTACCTTCTATGGCTACTTTTAGTGGAGCGTCAGTGTCATCAAAATATTTCCCATGAATTGTAATCCTAGTAGAACCTTCTAAACTACCACTGGAGGGAGTAACGTTATACACCTCTGTAACATAAATCACATGTAAATTTTTCAGTTATTTGCAATCAGCTCTGAAGATAGCAACATATTACTTTGCATTTATGACAAACTGTTAACTACTTTTATCGACCATACGAAGTGGACAAAAATATTTAGATGTGTAACCTGACAGACAGGTTTTAGACAACTTAGACTCACTTAATTAACAAGAAAACTACCAAACCTAAATTGCAATCAGTTTATTACCTGCGTAACTCTGGAACATCGTAAGTTCGTTTCCAGCTGTTAAACGGTAAGAATATCTTTCAGGGTATGATCTTCCGTAGTCGTCGCCGATAATGTAACTCAAGTTTAAGTTGCCTGTGAGAAATAATAAAAGGAAATAAAAGTAATTCTAATTTATCTGGTTCTTCTCCTGGTGCTGAATTTTATATTGAATCTTGGAATTTGTGGACGTATATTTTATCCCACATCATATTTGACTCTGTTAACTAATTTGATAAGTCAATGGGAGGACTACAAATTACTAATAAAGGGAGGAGTCCTGCTACTGACCTACGTATGTTCCTTCCATTTTACATGTCATTGAACCAAATTGAGAGTTTTCATGATCCAGTACGATACTGTACCTGAAAATGCAGACAAAATAAAATATATCCAAAGAATAAGAAGTGTGTAGTTTGTATGTCGTAAATGAATATAAATGTAGAGAAAGAATTTTCTGTAATCTTGACTTACAGTTCATCATCGATATCAGCTACGTCCACAAAAGTGTCCTTTTTAAACTCACACTTACTTCCTCCTGTATACGCCCTGAATACAACAAATTATGGTTATGACAAGCTTGCTTCAAAATAAAAATCACTTCAAAGTGTGACCGGACCGATTGCCCTTTAATAGTCATAAACAGAAACATGGCTTAACTCGGTGTAATTGTCTTACATTCCGTTTTTCTGTTCAACTTAAAATACATGACAAAAATACTCTAGAGTTAAAAATTACTTTTAACTCGAAGTAAAGTTCTATAGCTTCTGCAGGAGCTGATAAGCTAAATATGACAATCACTATAATGGTAGTCATACCTGAGTATATTTGCTGTGTTGCCATTTTCCGCTGCCTCCTTGTTACTTCCGTAGATTGTAGTGAATATCCTTCCGTACATAGTGAGGAGTAACCCGGGTGGACCTGACACAGGGGTGACACTACGTATGGTGGGTGTTCTATTCCAGTCAGGCTACAAAAATGATAAATGGAAACAATCTTTTTTTTTTTTCTTTTTTTTTTGGAATTAGCTCAGTCTAATTAGCAAACTCAGAACGGAATAGATTTTTTGATTACATGGTTACTACAATTTGATGAAGACGTACAGTTTCTGTTACTTATCAAATATTAGTAACTATGTAATTAAAAAATCGATCCCGTACGGAGTTTACTTATATGTCTAATTAGTCTAATAAAAAACGTATTTCCGACAAACTTGATTGAAAGAATCGGCTCTTGTCCGATAAAGACCATCATGGAGAATATTTTTGTCTTAATCTTCACTCCGTAACATTGTTCAGTTATGGTTCTTTTTTTTTTAGATTATTAATATGGTTTATATTAATTTACGCACAAGTAGACAAGAGATGCTATAACTAACCCTAAATTTACAAAGATGATTGTAAATTCCGTTGCAAGTTCTGGAAGCTTTTATCAACACTCCATCAACGCTGACTCTTACGTAATAATTGTCGATGGGCATACCTCTGCAATAAAAGTAAAGCGTGTTATGTTTTCTTTTGTATTTTCAGAGTCTGTTATGGATTGCTCATGTTGTAAAAGGAATTTCACCCACCAATACAGAAAATAACTTAGTACCGGCAATGAGTGTGGCCTTAACGACCCACTAGATTGTAGAACAATCAGAAACTAGGTTCAGCCCAGTCGCGCAACATAGATTTAAGACAGCATCACTGACCTAACTGTAAACAGTCAAAAAAAAACAAAACGAGGTGTCCAGATAGGAGCACTGACCCTCATGCCTCCCACCTACCCCGACTGTTGCCTAGAATTGTCTGAAA
>JBCAUI010338740.1:0-15080 GCA_038406195.1 Haplosyllis anthogorgicola | reverse complement strand
CCCCCCCCCCCCCCCCCCCCCCCCCCCCCCCCCCCCCCCCCCCCCCCCCCCCCCCCCCCCCCCCCCCCCCGCCCCCCTAAATCCGCCAATGTACTTTACTCCCAGATGTGTTCCTTTCGCAATTAAACTACTATGAACTGGTTCTCTAGTCAAACATATGCAGTGATTCTCTTGAAAGGAAACAAAGACATGGTTTAAATTACAAATTTATCCACAACAGTGGACAGATTCAAAGAAACTCCATTACAAAAGAATGGGCTTTTCTTTTGATGTGTGTATTGTTGCTCAGGACTATCGAGTAATAAAATTTAAGGGATGCAATTGGTTGGGATAGATGTTATCCACTCCGAGTAAGTCATGGGGCAACTTACCCTAACTTACCGAGCGGTAACAGAAAGACACGAAGTAAAATTTTATAAAAATAATAAATTGTGAGACATGTTTATGAACGGGTAAAATGTATCATTTGTTTTTTATTTGAAGAAAATTTTAACAAGGCGTAATTATTTATACAGTGAAATTTACAGTCTTCAGAAAACGAATAGTTTAGCAGAAAATATTAGAATCTATCCTCTACTGTTTCCTTTAAGTGGTATAGAATCAGAACTAAGTGTAGTTGATCTACTTTAAATGAACAAGTGCAGCAAAATCACTGCCGATAATTTCGTTATTTTCAAACACGTTGGGAATAAGATTTCAAGTTGAAGCTGGAACTACGTTGTTGTAATTTTGTCTTTCAAATGTTGGCTTCAGCCTGAAAAACAAACTTCCGATTCATCTAAGATGGCGGCACATAATGACGTCATGAAATACAATGTTACCATGTTACCACATGACGCCAGAAACGGTGTTGTCGCATTCTCACATTCGGGTTTTGCTACATTCGAAAGACAAAAAGCAATTTTCAATAATTGCCAAACTCGTTGTATTTTTCCTGCATTCACTGTACGATTACTGTGTGATCACCATGATACATTATCACCCATTGTTCTACCTTCAGTCCAGTCTACATTTAACGTTCACTGTCCTAACAGGCTGAGTCATGTAAACACAGGTGAGATGTAGATTGTTCATTAATGGAAATTGATTTGAGATGCAGAATGAATGTCTTGCTGAGTGATATTCTACACGGAGCTGTATCTACAGTATCCTGCTGGGTACTAATGCACGTTAATACGACACTATAATACAACTGCTAATTGTCACTAACATGGATCTACGACTCTTTGTCGAAAGACTCGCAGGTGACAAGACACTTACCCTGTCTTGTATAGTGGCGAAACACACTATGCTGAAAGTACACATTCAAGTACAAACTTTTGATGAATAAAGTTTATGTCAACACATAATCTTTTGATGCAAGAGAAATTCTAACAATTTTGCTGTGTAAATTTTAATTGTTTTGTCAACCTGTTGTCTTTCTGCAAATCGCCCGCGCGTGAAGTGTCGTTAAACAATCAGTCTTTGAACAAAGAAAGTACAGAAAATATCGTTGCTTTGTCCTCCTTTATGTTTATTAGAAAGCTTAAGAAAGATCAATTACTACATTCTCTTTTACTGCACCAGTCAGACTAACATCATTTTCAGTATTAAATAACACGTTGAAACGTTTTGAAACGAAACAAAGGATTTATTTTTGTGATTTATGTTAAATGATGAGACATGAAAATGACATGGTCTTGACATTGTAAAGTATCAAATGGATCGTAACATTATTGTATTTGTAATCATAGTAATCCAAGTTAAAAGGGAATTAAATTGAGGTCATGTACATGCATGTGTACACTTACTACTCTCTGGTAGAGTTGCCATCCGATATTCGAATTCGTTTTTATCCGAAAGTTTTCTTCACTTTAAAATGTTTGAAATTAAGTTTCAAATATTTGAATCTATTTTTCTGTCTACATCTATATCATTAAGATCAATTAATGCTTTGATTACAGTAAATATTTTCATTTTTATACAAAGAAGATGGAAATGTTTGGAATATAGGGTCACGAAATATGTTTCATTCTTATGTGATATCTGTCTGTGGACTGCAGATTTTAACAGTGTAATGATGGTAATGGAGTGAAATAAAAACCGATATATTCGAATATCAATCAAAAAGAATATTTCAAATTTCGAATGGATAAACTACATTCGATGACAGCTCTACTCTCTGGTGACGGACGTACCAATGTGAGAAGTGCGTTTTCAAACGAAAGATTTGCCTTACATACTGTCCTGCTGATGCAAGTTAAATGACAAGATGGAATTCCATTCCTTGCTCTGCGTTTGCCTCATTCATCATGTCCAGACCAGAAAAAAACATCTTCTGTACACGACACTGATATCTAGGTTTGTGTACAGTGCAACTTGGTATGGACGACCACCCTTTTTCAGTGTATGATTTAAGAAAAAAATTCTGGTGGCCCAGTTAGGCTACCATACCCTAAAATTAGGTAGCGCGGGTAAATTTTAGGTAGTGCAAACAAAGAAAGGAAGAAGGGTATTCTTTGCAAGCACTTTGGAAGCACCATGTGGGTTCCTTCTGTGTGCTCCCTGACCCAGGATTCACTGTTGTATTTGAAGATTATTGGTAGCAAAGTCGGGCTACCAAGTCTTCAAATTAGGTAGCCCAAGCCCACTTTTAGTAGCCTGGGGCAACCGGGCTACCACTAAATCAGACACTGCTTTTTAAAGGCAAAGTGGTCGTCCATGGGGAGGTGGTCTCAGAAGAAAGGTCCAAATTGTGTAAAATTTAACATAACAAATGGCAAGGTATTGTGGTCGTGGGGTGATGGGGTGGTCGGGCAAAAAGTGGTCGTCCATGACAAGTTTCACTACACTTGTGTTCCATAAATCTACATCACATTGATTACTGTTGTATTAAAAATAAATTTACTTTAACTTCATGTGTGCGACAGTTTGAAATCGTGCTGAAATTGTAACTTGGTTGCTCGGTTGTCCGTCCAGGATTAAGTTTTCAAGGCTATGATTGTTTCAACTGTTTTCTCTATTTCAGGGCCATACTTTGCTTTGCTGGTAAAAAAGGAAAGTTAAACACGACAAAAGATTGTGAATCGAACAGAAAATATCTAGTGGACTAAGTCGCAGTTGAGCCATTTCTCACGGTACAGTTGGTTAAAAGTTAGAAGAGCCTGCAGCTTTTGTGTCTGGTTTCTCTCCACTCTAATCTTATGTAATCACTTCTTATCAAGGGGAGGAATTCCCTGTTGGGCAAACCCCACACAGAGCAGCAACAATAGATACCAAACAATGATGAAAAGACCGGAATAGATTGATATGCCACCATTGTGTTACCACGCATTGAATGCAGCATTAATTGGTGTCAAGGTGCAATCCTATTCTGAAAACTGTATGGGTAAAAGTTTCAATACAAACAGAGCAGGAGGTGTATGAAAAATGCAATATGCAGAAAAGCTTAATCTTTGCATAAAACATTTATATGTCACATGTATTAATTTATATACACCGGGTGAACTTCAAAAAGGCTTCAGGTTGAAAGATTTCAATTACTACATAGAGGAGTAAGGTTCTTTATTTTGCCTTAAGTGGGAAGAACGGAAACTTGAGGTTTAATGGGTTGAGCTGCTGGAGGGCCGGCCGTAAATAATGTGTGATTTAAATTTCACTGACACATAACCGCCGTGATAGAATTTATTCAGTGAAGGTATAAAAAGAGAGGCTCAGTAAATCTGAACGACATATTAAATTAAGAATGAAACAAATTGCATGCAACTTGGAAAGGAATTCAGAATTAATTTTCGCCTTGATTGATATTTATTTTATTGTTTTACAACATTTAAATTTATTCGGTAGAAATTGAACATCCCGTCTTCAGCAAATTAGGCCTATTAGGTTTGAATGCTGCGGGACAAATTACAGAAGTGTTTGGTGAAAAGCGTTTACCAGGGAAACATTTACATAAAGACACAGCACATCTGTGCAGTAGGTCTGTACAATAAAACTGACTTGTTATGAGGCTTAAAATCCAAAAGACTACTGAGAGCATAAAGTCCACACTACTATGGTTTTAAAAGCTTGGGTTGATGGATTCAATTACTGTTTAAAGTGGCATTACGATGCCCCAAGCCAAGTTATTTCTTTTAACTCCAAAAATGTTGTTATTTCACCATAGTAACAAAAAAAAATGAAAACCAAGATTATGGAATTCAATACCATTATGGTAATTAGGTGCAAATAACAGTGATGAATTTATATGGTCAAAAATGTGACCTGGAAAACCAAATAATGGTGTTGCCAAAAGGAGTATGTGGCTTGCTTATTGAGGTCTGTTGTCTGAGATAAATTTGATTTAATATCAACATAGTAGAACAAATTATCACTATTTTGGTTTATATTATCTGTGTGTTATTATTCTAAAATAGAGAAGAAATTCAGGGTTAAAGAAAATGTGTTGCTGGGAGGAAGGCTCATCCTAATTGGCTCTACTCGTTGAATTGCCTTCAGCGAGTCTAAACTTTAAACCAATCCGCACGGATTTATATAATATCTATTTTTGAATTAAGAATTAAAATAATCGTTTTACGTAATCTTGGGTTTAAAGACGTAAATATCAGGTTTATTTTGTCCTGGAATCGTCTTACTTCATACAATCCAGGATCACACATTTTAAAGGTAATTTAATGGCTTAGTTAATGGGGAGACGAATCAGCAATAGTCTATTTATATCAGAACCAGTGTTAGGTAAGTAATTGTATTAGCTGTTTGCGTCATTTCTAGTTATGAATTACTGGAAAAATCCCACTTTCTACTAAATCTATTCGACTTCTGCTATTCACAAGTTAATGTCTTTATTTGTAATTCCCCCGTCATAAATGTGTCATAAAAAATTAGCCGAACCTAAAAGTGACTTATGTCATAACTTCGGTCGGTTATGACATAAAAGCATGATGTCAAATCATGAAACTCTATTCAGTTTTGGAACAATCGCTTTTATTAAACACAGCATGGAACTCTTGTGTTTCCTCTTTTCTTCTGTACGTTCCGAAATTTACAGGAATTTCTTGATTTGAATACCAGTTCCTCTTGCAACAATTTCATTAAAAGGTCATTGATTTTACAATTTATACGTCAAAGGAAATCAAAGGCATATGAAAACATATTGAATTCACCCTGTGTTTGTGTTTCAGACAAAAAGCTCTACATATCCCGTTCCCTCAATACACAAGTTGTCTTTGCATTTAACATTCTGGAAATCAATTTTGGAGCAATCGGATGCTTCCAACATTCGTACCAATTCTGTTCCAAACGTCAATGACAACATCTCGTTTAACCAAGTCTGACACTGCTTTACAATGATCACATATCACTGTATTGTCTAACAAATGTTTAATCGAATCTACATACACCAGGTCATGACAATTTCAAACTTTTTTGCAATAGTCTAATTCTGGCAAAATCCTAAATGAAAAATTGGGAAATTTACTTTGACATTGATCTTAACATCTGAAGATATTTCGATGTACCATTGTTGATTTATATGGTTTAAAAATACATGTAGGCTATTTCCAGTTAGATATCTATTGTTCGATAACGCATTATTTTTACTGCGTTCGATCTGCAGTTATTTACGAATCCGTTTTCAGTAGAATCTGCATTTTGCGAACTACCCATAATTCATGGGAAATAAGTACGTGGATGACAGTATGTTGGCCCAAAGGAGTACAAAATACTAAGTAAAAATCATTTTGGGGATTGAGAAACAGTACGTGGATTACAGTAGTTGGCCCAATGGCTAGTACGCCCAATGCAGATTTTACTGTATATTAATTAACGAATGTGATCTAAAGTTCGTGTGTTCGTAATTGGACACATGTTCAGTCCATGCGTTTCCATTCCCAGTAGGTTGTCTGTAACCGAATGATATAATCAGCACACAGACTGACACACCGACCTGTGTAATTAGTACTAATACACTCAGCAATATAAGGTTACAGTCGGTTACAATGGCTGATTTAAACCTGGTAGTTACATCAGTTTAGTTCACGCTCCACTGTAATTAACACAAAGGGTCGGCAACACTCGCTGGAATTAATTGACTGAAAAGTCAGAAAGTGTTAGTGTTTTATTTTTTTATTTTTAGAAAAGATGTACATTCTCTGATTGCTCGTGAACTGTTTTCAGTTTATTCAGTTTCGTACACCAGCCTAAACCAATTAATTTGTAGCATCATGCAAATTAATTTTGTCAACCAAATTTGGCAAATGAGTAGATACTACTTTTAGTATGATTACTAAAATTAGTAACTAGGAAGATTATTAATTTTAGGTTTCGTTCTTAAATTTAGTACAATTTTGAGTTATTAATATTAGTTTTATCTTAAAAATAGCATTCACTTTGCTGCAGGATTAGGCAAATTTGCCTAATTCATGATGATTCCTGCTGCCATTTTGATGAAAGCAGATCACAACGTAAAACTCTATTTCTCTGCAAGATGTGTTGTCCGAAAGACCTAATTTCGCATAATGAAAATGTTTTCACTATTGCAGCAGTGATCAAATTTACGTTTGATTCTGTTCTTATTGAGGGCAGAACTAAAGCAGAGGGACAATAGACAAAAGATACTGAAATACGAGAGCCAGTCGGTTCTTTGCTGTGGTCTTCGTACTCGTGGCTCCAAACATGGCTGTTTTTTCTTTCGGAGTAACAAACTCTGAACCTCACGTGCATGTGTATTCCTAAGATATTCAGATTGGGCATTGTTTGACGAATTAAACGTTACAAACGTGCAAAACAGAGTTTTCTTAAGAATACCAGCTGTATTGTATGTTTATGTTCCACACAACAATAGGAACCACAGACTCTTGACTCCCTGTCTTCCTGTTTGGTCATTTCATTTGTGGCCCATTTAAATTGTGTGGGCTGGAATGGAAAAGTACATGAATAAGAGCATTCATTGTTCTGACCATTGCATTGTCCCTTGATAATTAAATGGGGGAAATCATATCTATACAGGTTAGTTACCATTAGTTACCATGCTGAGGTAATGTCTGGTGTTTCTCTTGTTGCCTGACAACTCTCTTTGTCTCTGTACATCCCCATGTGCAGGTTACAACACCTGAGATTCTGGTCTGCATGGAGTGCTTGGTTACATGTGCACACAGACACACATTGAAAAGGCTGTTTCTCACTATAATTAACACATGGAATGCACACCCAAATGGCCTGAACATGAGAGTCTATTGGGAACAATGTGGCATCAAGAGAAAAGGACATTGTCTGATGAAGAACAAAAGACAACACATGGTGTCAGAAGTTATTACTTGCAGTCCTTGCGCGTAAAAGCTATTGGAATTGGTTAATGGAATTGAGCTCATGCTGTGATTAGTTAATGCGTAAAATAGGCCGTTAATTAGGGCACTTTAAACGTAATAAGGTTCCAAAACTTGTCATGTTCTTCAACTAAAACGTTATTTGGAAGAACTCCAACCAAATATGGATAATTTCACACTTAAGATTGAGACACTCATGTATAATTTTAATTAAAAAGCCAGTTGTTTATTCTGTCAAAATATCAAAAAAAAGCAAGCCCATTCATACGTAAACTATCACAAAGGACAGTTGAAAGCCATTTTACTACCAGATCACTGATCATAGGATATAAACCTAAATACCTTTCCCATTCTAGATTTGGTATTCATTCTGGTAGCACGCATATCGTGCGTTATCCCTTGGAAATTCTACAGTGAAGCTCTATTGTTCCCACAATGGTTCATATTTCATCCTATGAGTTCTTTTGTTATTTATGATCGTCAGTGATATTTCTACTATTACAGCGAAACTAATTTATATTCTATTATTATTGTTGTTATTGCTTTGTATCAGTCCGCCCACTCCCATGACATCGAAGCTCTGCAGTTTTACGCATCTGTCAGATACCTCTGTTAATATCAATATTATTAGAATTCTGTTTATTGAATATGATACGTTATGTCAATTTCACTATGAATCAAAGTGGCAGTTATCCGCTGTGAGTCGATATTGCGCTCCAGGTTCAGTGCCACATATGAGAATAACATAGATTTCATTGAAACCTTGGGTGGATATTACGTAATGAATCTGCCGTTGCTTGCGTCACTGTTCTATTTTGATGATCATAATTACATCGAATGTTATTATTTATCAAGTATTTCTAAATTAACATCAACTCTATGATCACCATGTAGATGTGTGAATGTTTAACATGTTTTACTTGGTATTCAATAAGGATAGAGATTTGAGTTTTCATAGTCTATACCAATCGCATTAATAGTCAATAAAATCGATCTTATCGTGTACAACACGTTTTAGGTTGGTATAAGAAAACACATATTTGAGTATTCATGTATCAACCACTTTAATAATAAATGATATTGATCATAACTACAATTTATGACAACAAATGATGATAAATAATCTATAATGTTACATGTATCGCTTATGTACGAGTTTGAATAAGGTTAACACGGCTTTATTTTCTTTTGAGTGTTGAATTGAGTTAGCCGAATATCCCATGAATATATTACGTCTACTTTTACACGTTTTAAAATTTCTGCCCTGACCGTGACAGTGCATTGAAAACACGGCATGACACTGTGTACCCTGGAGCTTACTCCACCGACACTCAAGAGTCTGTTCAAACCACTAAAGGCAATCCAAGGAGGACAGCCACTTTAAATGGTAATTGAAATCCATCACCTCTAAGGCTTAGCTTTAGGCTCCCGGCTCCTCCATGCGGAGCTCATTAGAATTCAGTTTTATTGTCGGAACCTACAGCACAGATGGGCAGGTCTTTGTACCGGGGATTAGACTTTGTCTACGGCCAAATACCAAACACAGTATGCGACATGGCTCTAGTGCTATCACGTTAAAAACGTTCAGTACTTCTTTAGATTGGGATAGATTGAGATTGATATGTAGTTTTGTACCCCATAACACATTTTTTTGTAATTATACCGGTTTTTGGGTAAGTGCAGTCTTTGCTGCCAGAAATGTTTTCGGATCATATGGACAAACCCGTATCTTTCATGTTGTGATGAACAATTTTATTGAAAGAAACGTTTCAAATTTTGTCAAATGTCACAAAAGACACAAGGCATTCTTCCTGAGCAAAGTTAAATCTCTTGGATTCGATTTACGCAAGTTCATTGAGGCACTGATCTCAAATGAAGGGCAGTTTTCTTTTGTTTAGTTTCCCTGCAATTTAAAATCTACACAGGATTTTAAGTGGAATCCATACAAATATTGGGTACCTACATGTACGCTATGCTAGCAAAGTAAATTCAGACTGTTGGTAAAGTGGTGACGGAAACCTCACATGGATGGATATTGGGGGTTTTTTTTGTAGGTCTAGGAAAAAACATCCGCCCCCAGTGTGCTTCAATACCCCCAGTGCGCTCTTAAGCATTGTAACTTACCCCTTGTGATGTTGTAAAGGAGGAACCCGGCGGGGCGCCACTGCCGGACATGTATCTATGTTTAGTGCTTAATTAACAACAGCGCTCCTCCTCGTTGAGATGGCGGACAGGAACATTGCAGGAGGTCCGCAGCTACCCCCGTCACCCCGGTCTGTGCGCGTTATTATACAACATATTCGAATAATAATGACAATTCTATTTTGAAAATAAGGATCTTGCAATGCATAAGTTACCGAAGACGTTTAGCAACGAGTTACCTTTATCTTTTGGTATGTTTTTGGTATGTTTTCAGTACAAGGAATTTGTATCAGTTTCGAAACGTCTAGAAGAAAAAGAGAGGACATAAGAATTTCACGCTGTGCTTTTGATGCGCCATTGTTTCCAACCTGATACAAATTCCGTGTAGTGGCAGCGTAGAAGCAAAGGGACTTTGACACCTTTGGAGATTTTAGTGGGGTCATTTTAAAGCAAATATACTTATGTACTTATGAAAGTAATGTAAATTTTGCAAATGTTCTTCATTTCTATGCAAGGCTTTCCTAAAAAGCTCTTTTACATAAAGTTACCAAATAGAATTTAGAAGTTTCAATTGTAGTTTGTGTCATTTTTCAAGTGAAGAAAAGGGATCTGATAGAAAACTCTTTTTCATGTTAACCTTCCTTAAAAGCTCAGCTTTTTATCCCTGTGCCTTTCTGAAGTTCTGAAGTCTTTTAGCCAGAACTTTTTTCATCTTTTCAAATATTTTGGCAACGACACCGCAGTAATACTGTGTACATTTAACCAGTAATGGGACTTAATATTATGAAATTGCCCAGTAGCATTCCTTGCAGCATAAAACTACGCAACACACGAAATGATAAAATGTTTTATAGTGAGAATAGAAAACACTGCGCACATGGTGTGATTCCCGTCGGCTCTAATTAAAGGCAAATCATTGAAACATTCTGCGTTAAAGGGACTCAAGTTAACAAGGATTTAAAGATCAAATAGATGTTGATTAGGTAATAGTGTAAAACGCCCTGAGGGGATAAAGAGACGGAACAATGAAGTCAGGTAATGGAGAAAACGAGATGCGAGATGAACCTTTGATCATCATAATGATGTTTGGTGCGTAAAGAAATCGAAATGATATTGATGCCAAAATGTGTGAATCCGAGCAGGTGTGGAATCAGTGGATTCACTCACTCTATTAGCTTGATGTGAACAAAAGGTCTTGACCGATTGTAATTTAATAGGCTTTTTGATACCTTCTACATTTTAACAAATTAATTTATTTGCAAAGATTTATGAGCAAGTGAGTGAAACACTCAAGCTGTATGCTGTGATATAAATAAATATAAATTACATGGATCTACGCCATATCATTAAAGTACCACAGGTTTAACAGTCAAATGGTATAATTACAATGATATTAGAATAATTTATTCTAACCATTTCACCCAACTGTATTTTGATATGAATGTTATCTGTAGTGTTCGTTTTGCAATTAAATTATGTCCCAGTAATTTCCTTAAACTAGAGCTTTGGGAATTGGATTACGCTTTTTTTTTTCAAATACAAAAATAACACATGGATTTTCTATTTGTGCTAGAAACATCCTTTCACAAAATAACAATGCTAATTTGAATTTAAAAACGCGTCTTAAATTGCGGTGTGACCTGGTAATACTTTTGAAAAGCGTTAATTTATTTGACGAGGGCTCTGTTAATAGCTCGCATGCCATGTAATACCCGATAAAAAGTCCTTAGATTAAGGTAATTTAAGGGTAAGTGGTCCTACGAGTGTTAAATTGTTCGCAGTTTTATGGCCTTCATTTCCATAGGGGGAAAGTTCTGAGTTTGAAACTGTTGGTGACAACCTAATTCTCCGTAAATTTAAATTCTAATTTTCCCAACGATTAAACTTAAAGACTGGGGCATTGTAAAAGACATATCTGTGAATCATGTGTATGTATTAGAGAAGTTACTTAGTTCCAGTAATCGGATAGGAGTTAATCTGCTTGTATTCATCCTCTTTCGGAGGTTTATACGTTTGCAATTAAAGTCGGTGGATTTGTTTGTAATAAGGAATTAGCGGATAATAGAGCATAAAAAATTTTAATCGCAAATTGTGAACACATTATTTTATTTCCAATTTAAAACGTGTTGATATTAAAATTCGATTTATTTTGTAACACTTTTGAAATTTCAGCAAACGGTTTTTAGTTCTTATCAGTTTTCGAACAGTTACTGAGTAACACGTCAAAAGCACAGCATATAATCATAATGTCCTCCCTTTAGTTCTGTATACGTTTCCAAATTGATAAGAATTACAGGAGCTGATCTGCATAAGGACTGTGCATTCGAGTGCAAATTTTTAGATTACCAACACTTTTTGGTGCCATTTTGTGCTGCACTGGAGTGAGTTACTGTCAAACGGCAACTTGTCTAATACAGATTTCACTGTATTGTCAGCTTTTCTTAATTAACGAAGATGGCATGAAGTGACAATGAAAATATTGTCTTAGGTGAGAATAAAATGTACATATAAATCTCCAAAAAGTCCTTGCGTTAAGTTGGTTGCTAAAGCCGTGCAATAACCTATATTTATCTTTATCTCAATAAACTTCAAAACAGCAACGTTGAGGTTTTGTCGTTATCTTCAATCAGAAAGTTACACATAACAAAATTAAATATCAAGCCAACAAACCAGACAACCAGACGACTCCACAAAGTTTTATCTCTAAATGTCGTGTTGCAACTTTATTGTCTATTCACCTTTTGCAATTGATGAAATTTAAATATTTTGTCAAACTGTGAGTTATTTCTTTTGCAGATTATTTTGTAAAAGAGAGATTATGGATTCCAAAGTTAGATGTTGTTCTTTTCGTGAGAGATGGCGGATGGATAGAGAGGAAGATGCTGTAATCTACTGAAACACTGACTGAACGTAACATGTCGGAGGCCTGTATTTGAACTTCATTCCACTCTCTTTGAGCATGGTACAATTAACATTTCTTAAAGTTAATTATTTCAATAATTGATAGCCATGAAATGTATATTTCTAAAATTTGCCTTCAAAGTGAAATCCATGATACATGTTGAAATTTGTCACATCTAAAGCTAAGCATGAATCAGTCTATATTTTTATATTTTTGGTAGTTGTATTGTAGTTGAAACCCAACTGAAGAGGATTTTTTGAATCACTTTGTGTGGAATAAACCCTATGATGGTGATTATTCTCCAAACAGAAACCTCTCAAAACATTTTACTTTTGTGTCACCATAAAGATAAATGTATAATTCAGAGAGTACTTAAGATTCCACCCCCTGACGCAGAAGATTACATTTCCCACTTCTTTGTGATTCATATAAAAATAACGGAACATCTGAAGGAACTGTTAACTTGACGGAATGCTAATTACTTGAAGTTTTAATTACACGACACTCTTTTTATTAATACTGACAATTAAACTTTAGATGTAAGATTATATAAAGAAGTTCTATTTTCGTCTAACCTGGATCTAAATGTGTACTTTTATTCTGCAATTACAGCATTAAAATTCAGACATATGTCTCTATTTGATTTGATTTATTGGACTTTATCTAACGCATTTTAAAATGGTTGAACATTTCAAATGCGTTTCACAACTTGTTGAAATTACTAAAATTGTCACACAAACTAGACACGGTAACGCTAAAACAAGAATGTCTTAAGGTCTTTTGTCTCTATTTAATTACAGACTGTATTGAAATATCTCTTTCACGATGGTTTAGAATGACTGTGCAATACCATTCAGAGGATTAAATGTTTGTTCACATTAGAAACAAGAGGGGTTTTTCCTGTGGAGGACACAATATTGTCTAAAAATATCAATTCCAGGAGTTGTTAAACTTCAACCACTTGTTTAATTGTCTTGTAAAGTACCTTTGATAAATTGACTTATTGTTATCTTAAATTTCATAGATAGAACACTTAACGAAATCAAATGTCAAACCAACAAACCAGACAACCTGGCAGCTTGCGGTACAATTCACTACTAACGTCTCCCAAAATACCAATCACAACAGCCGATCTTATTCCGTTTACAAACATGTTACATCGTGTTAGAAGTGGACTATTTCATCCTGAAATTCCTATCAATTTGGAAACGTGCTGAACAAAAGACAGAACAAAAGAATTCCACGCTGTCTTTTTAATGTGTTTTTGTTCCAAGGCTGTTAGGAATTTCATAGCCTGTTCCCACTTGGATATTTAAATGTTCTTAGTTTCCATGTTCCGCAAAAAAGGGACGTTTAGCTTCAGGTAACGTTGTTTTAGCAGGTTTTCACGTCAGGCAGAACCTGAAAACAGCGATTTTCAAGTTTTGAGTTACCTTATCTAATTTCACAAGAAAATTTAATGAGAATGTCTTTAAAAGTGGTATGTAATTGCAGTTAATTCTCAACATTATGAGCATATAAAAATTGTATTGTAACTTGGTCTTTCTAGCACCAAAAATGTAATGTAAAATGATAATGTATTTCTGAAACATCATCAAAAACTTCGGTTTTATGACCACATCACGCACTACGTTACCTGAAGCTAAATGTCCTAAAATGTTGAGGGTTAAGATGTACGTATCTCCGCTTGAGCCCGGAGATCAGATTACTGACATGTTATCTCGGCTTAAGCTCATTACATAATTATAATACCAATTATCCTGAGAATCTACTTTTCAGATTGCTTCAAAGTAATTGTATTGGAAAATCCAAAATATTGAACAATATTGGTTATGTTGCACATAGCACATAAATAGCACGATTCTCTTGATATATCACATAACACATGACTAGATTTGACCAAGGAAACCTCAAACGAGTTAGAATAACTTTTAACTCCTGTTTTAGATCAAAACGGCCAATGACGTTAAAATCCTGTTTTTGACCGTCCGATGATAATTCAGTTTAACACAACAACAAAACTAATAGTTCTGCAGGATTTATCTCCTTTTTTGAGACAATAGAATTTCTTTAATTGAAAAAAAAAATCTGTTTGAGAAAAAATCATGAAATATCAAATATGCAACATCAATGTCTGTACGCTAAATTCTCCACATGTAATGCATTGTTTACCTATCAGGGGAATACATTTGCCTTCTTTATGACAGTAATTCCATTTTTGAATCATTAACATAACAATGTCCCTCTTGTCACCCTGACATGCTTGCCCACTTGGTGCATTGATTTCTATACCTTTATTTGTACCACTTCCTGTGCATGAGGACTTCAGACTTAAGTGCACTTCATCTTGCTTAAGGACTTTTCAAAATAAACGATTCTTCTCATGAAAATGTTGTCGTTTAATTTTAACTTCAAAATCTTTACACAAATAATTTCAATGCCTGAGAATTTATTGCTACGGGTAATTTTTCCAAATTAGCATAATGACAGTTTGCATGGGCTGAGTTGATGTATTTTAGTTTTTATGTTGTTACTACAATAGATGTCTGCAAGCGTTGCTTTGGGAACTAGTTACATGTCAAATACACTTTTAACAATTTTGTTCTATCGAGGCGGGGTCTACGACAATTCGGCGAAACTCTCTATGGCGACAGGACTCATCATAGACTTGCCATTATGGCTCCATACAGTATGTCAACAGCCCATTTTACAGAATAAACTTTAGTTTAATTTTT
>JBCAUI010338629.1:0-15081 GCA_038406195.1 Haplosyllis anthogorgicola | reverse complement strand
TTATATCGATATCCCGCTTATATCGATGCCATTTTTCCGCACCAAAAATATCGATATATCCGGGGACAAGTGTATAGTGTACAGATATATTGGATGAAATGATATAAATATTGTATGTTAGGGTGTACAGAAGGGAATGAATTATAGTATGGTTTTATTATGAGAATATAATATATTTTAATATGTAAATAAGGGAACATACATGGTTTTAAACGTGATTCCGAACAAGGTAAAATTACATGAATTTTTGAACATTATATAGGTAAAGCCCTAAAGTTAGTTAAAATTATATTATTTTTATATACTAATTAAAGTATTTAATTGATATCTTCGGATGAAAATTGACAAAACACTTGTGCAAAAAGCGATTCTGTTACAAATTCCCTATTTACATTTGTATTGTATAATTTTAAATTTGGGGGAGGGGGGATAAAACTACATTCTATTTGAATGATACACAGCCGAAAATTTGTTTCCTTGAGAAAAGTTTAATGAGGACACGTAAGTTATTATGTGAATATTTAAAGTATAAATAAAATAACTAAAAAAAATAAAAATATATAATTAAAGTTTAATGGAAATAATGCGCAATATTAAAATTTCTTTTCGTGTAAATTTCCGAAGGCAGTTGGCATACGTTTGTGAATTCCTGTAGTTTTACCCCGCGCTGTATGTGTATATCAGGTATACTGTCAACTCTAATCCATGTAGGACCACCAAGAAAACAAGTCAGGTCTGTCTGTCTGTATGTATGTCTTGGAGTATATATGAATAAACTACTGTATTTATTGACCGCATAATAATCAATGTGTTGATTTATTTGGTGTTTTAATAAATAGATAAAATGATAATTTAAAAAAAAACAAACCAGAAAAACAGACGCAAAGAAGGATAAAATAATAAACTTTGGGTTTTGCTCATCACTCTCTCGAAGCAGTTCAATTGATTATCACAAACGTGTGAACTACGAATGTGAAGTGAGATTTTTTGCATGCAGTGCGCTCAAGACACGCGAGGTTTTTCCTAATTCGATCTGACAGATTCGGTAGGTCTGGTTATTTTGCTAAAGTTCGTACAAATTAAAAAAAAAAATACACCAAATATTGTTTATTATAAATAACAGTTTTGATATGTAATTAAGTTGCAATTAGAAACAACACAGGGCCTCCTTTACATCAATTAGAAAATCTATCAAATCTGACAGATCTGACAAAAAACTCAACGAGGTGTCCAGATATGGAGCACTGACCCTCATGCCTCCCCCGACTTTCTATAATTGTGTGAAATGGCCAGTATTGCATTTTCCCCAGTCCCGGTGGGGGCGGGGGGGGGCGCCGGGGGTCCTGGTCAACTTTTTGCATTGGCGGCCCAGAACACAAATGTAGATTTCGTCCAATACATAGACCCTCATTGCAAAGCATGAGATCAATTAGGGCAAACCTCGATAAATTTGTTTGACGTACTTAAAGTAATTAATTTTCTTGGTCTGATATCAATGGATGAGTGTAATAAATATCACACAAAGACATTTAGATTAAATAATACATTTTATTTAGTTTTTTTACATCACATAATTGTTAATTTACAATTTATATGGACAAAAGCAGTGAGAAGCTGTGATGCGTACAGATACGGTTAAAATCCGAATGTTTCTGAGGCATGCGATTGTGCTCTATAACAGTATAAAAAGAAAAATATACATAAACTAAATATCCTATTCATGGTGGGCAAAATAACAGCAACAAAACACACGTTTCGAGATGCAGATTAAAATTTTAGTTGACAAGATTGCTTGAAAATCTATTCAGACAATTTGGAAACTTTTCAAGTTTAAAAAACAAAAGAATATATAGACATTAAGACATTACTATTTTGGCAAAATGAAACCTTTTTGTACACAAACAAACACACATTTTAGTGAAGCAGATACGCTCCAATAATTGTTTCTTTTCCAATTTTCCACATACCGTTTTTATGCGAATTGAGGCCCCCGCTCCAATACAAGCATCCCCTGTTTTTGGAAGGAAATAATTTAAATGTTTTCCCGACATTTATTGACTGTTACATTTGTCACAGGCTGTCACTATCTTGTATGTAAACTTTTGGTTGATAGATATGTCTCCGAACATTTAATAAATGATAATATATTGGTCCTTGTTTTTCTTCTATTCTTTCTTTTTTTGAAAAGAGGAAATTTTTGGAAATAAATTATTTGGTCTCAGCACTGGGTGCTTCTATTCAAATGAATACGGTATAGTCCAGAGAAGCGGATCTTGAAATTTCTTCGATGGGGCCCAATGACACAAATTACTTTAGGCCCCCACTTTTTTAAAATTCTTTTGATAGTCAAGATTAGTTAAGAGGCAACAATAACATAACAGTTTCACTTCTTACATTCGAGAATTTCTTATTACAATGTTTAAATATGTATATGTACAGATATACATACTTTATTCACACTTTATACACAATATATTTGATAATTTATTAACAAATTGCCGTGAAACTGCATTATATACGTTATTAAAGAGAAATTGAGTGGCAAGGGAATGCATTGGAGATAAAGTTTGACAATACATACATAAAGAAGACAATTGATTTTAATCTTTCGTTCACTAGACAGAACTTATCAAGTATACTTAGATGTTTTACACAATTATGACAGTATTAATTTTCGTGATAGTTTTCTACTAACACAGTGTTTCATGTAACCAAACATTTTTAACTGTAGTGTTGTACGAATTAACAGATTCACCTTCGTGCATTATAATACGTTACGGAGCGATTCTGTTTTACCCTTTAACCTGTCTTTGCTGTCGAAGTGCACAAGGGTGAAAGTGTACATTCGTCCTGTACTGCCGAAGTTTAAACAAACCGTAAAATTCTTTTAAGGTTTATATAATTATTTGGATTACATTGCACACTATTTGATCACGGGTTGACAATTTTAACAGATTTTTGTTACAATTTCCTGATTTGATTATTTAAAAGTTTTCTCGGAAATAATTTATTTTATTTCATTTTCGTTAACCTTCTGATCATTATTGGTCCCACTAAAATTTCACACATGTGATATATTTTAGTAGGTAAATCTCTACATTCTACGCTAATTTAACTTTAAATCCTCTGTCGCATTTCACTACAAGCACCATTCCTTAACAAGTGTTTTCACGTTACTATGACGATACCACATGTGGTAACCTAGCAACAAATTCTACGTAGTGGCAGCTCTGTACGCTTGCTGAAAGAAAATAAGGCGTTTAAGTTTCATTCTGATTTTAAAGCAAAGAATTTTGGAGAGGAGGAGGGAAGGTAAACTTGTATTTTACGATCTTAAATGGGTCTTTGCTCGAATGGCATGACGTTCTATATTGTAAATTAAAAGTTGATGTACTTACAGATTAATTTGACAATAATATTCTAGTATTAACTCTTCACGGATGCTGATCACTCACTTCTAATTCTAAAATCTGTTGTCGTGTGGTTTCCACCTGTAACCATGGAAATAAGACACTAAGATTAATTTTCTATTTACGAAATTGAATACAAAATAAAAAAATGGTTAAAACTTGAGAATGAGGAGTGTATATTTGTATCTTAGGAATTATTTTGCAACCTGTAATTGCGATGGTGAACACAACAGGCAAAATAAAGCCGGCGAAAAAAAATTAATGTGAGCCAGACTTTGCATAAGCTATCTTTGTGAATATTCCTTGTGAATATTGTGCTCAGGGTTAACATACAGGGAAGTGCAGTGCACTTGCCAAGATGGAAATGCAATGTGACATTTCAGGTATACATGTGACTATGTGCAAAAAGTCATCCTTGTTGTGCATTAATGCAGTTTTCAGAGTTAAATTGGTACCAACTTTATTAGACTAATACTATTATTAGGAAAATAACTGATATAAATGACTTTAATAATGTACTAAAATAATAAAAAAAATTTGAACACTAATTAGCTATTTTTCTAATGATAGTGTAAGTTCGTCAGCCTAACCCTGCTAATTTTGCCTAATTAGGCAGGTACCTCTAATATAGAAAACTTTTTAGCATTTGTCTGGTTTGCACAAATAACACCTTGCGCACCTGCGTTGAAATAAACATACTAAATCGCAACAGATCCAGTGAGCATTTCCCCCGGTAACCCGGGCTAGATTTGAAGACAATTTCATGCTATGACAAATAAAAATTGAAATAAGAAAGAAGGACAGAAAGGAAAGTTTACTGTGTTACGCTACATAGTGAATAGGTGACCGTCAACAACTAAATACGAACCCAGAAAGCAAGTGCTTCCAACACTTAAAATTACTTATCAAAAATTTCCCTTTAAAAATTCAAATGATCTGATGACCTTCTAAGGGAAGAAACAAGTTTGAAACCACACACATAAACCTAGCCATAACAAGTAGGAAGAAATACATTTATACCTCTACGACAATTTGAAAGACAAATTGAATAAATAAATAAATAAATAAATACATAAATAAATAAATAAGTTCCTCCTCCATTGCCCACCCCTAAAAACAAATCCCCATGAAAATTTAGGGGGAAAATAGCTGTGTGATTGTTCATAAAACCAAACCACTGACACACAACATATATATTAACTATGTTATTGTATACCTCAGTTTCTACAATTTTCTCTACATATTCAACTGTCCTAAAGACATGTCTGCCCAACTCTGGATCCCAGACTTCCTCAACCCTTCTATTCACTCTTTCCCCTATGACTCTTGAGCTTTCTTTCACTTTGGGTTCACTTAAACGCGTGTTGACACTTAAAGAACTATACTGTGTGTTTCCATGGTTACTAGACTGAGCGTTGTTGTCATAGTTACGAGGGTCTACCTGGTTTCACGTAGCAACGGACGGCAGCAAGCAAGGCAGAGAGAGAAAGAGGAAAATATATGAATTGCATTCAAAATAAATATTTAGCTTGCTAAAACTGACATAGGCACCCACAGGCATTTGATCTTCAATGCTATAATTTTTTAATGTAAAAAAAAAAAAATTCACGACCCCACACTACTTTTTTCGGAAATTGTGGAGCTGTTATTTTGATTAAACTCAGTTGAAAAAGCGCCGGGGGGTGGGTGGGCATGGGGGTACAAAAAGAGGTAAGGAGGGAAATGGCATTGATACAGAGGGCTGGATTAATATGGCTTCATACTGTATTTTATTAAAGGTTTTTCAAAATTCATTCATTTATTTTTGCCTAAAGATTTAGGCAAATTAGCCTAAATTTTATACAATTATTAGTAAAATAATAGATCAATTACTAAAATCAGTCGTTTTTAAGGAACCTATTTTAGTTTGCTAACCAGTAATGGTATAAAATTTTTGCCTATCTAGGCAAATTTGCCTAATATTTTAGTAGAGACGAATTTCGGAAAACCTTGATTGGCACCAATTGCACAGCATGAAGTTCTTTTGATCTCAAAAGTTTGCAAAGTCATATAGTTCAGAGTCTGAAATGTGTACTTAGCGTTCATCACTTCGGGAACAATAGGTGGTGCTTTCTTTCGAAAGAAACATATTGTTCTCTAAGGCTTTTTTTTAATTTAATTCTTTGGATTACTTTACCCGTTGCACTTTGAAATCGGGATTTCAAAAAAAAAAAAAAACCCAAAAAAACTCACATGGCTGATGAAACACATTATGTGTGGCAAAATATGGTAGTCTTCAAGCTGTCGGACATTGATCCATTAAAAGTAAATCGAGAAAAATATTAATTTTATTTATTTTTGTGAACAATTTGGCTTTTTAGAGACCAAGTTCAATTTTTATTTTTATTTTTTTTCCGATCGCCACACTTTGAAAATCCTGACCATGCAAAATGTAATCCAAATGATTAAAAAAAATAAGCCTAAGGTAATATGTACATTACAAGAAATCATCAGATTCCACCCAGCGGTGACTGTTAGGCGATGTTGTGTTTACCACTGAAGTAGAATATGGTGATTTCAGAATACTTATCACATGTTCGAGGTTACGTAAAACGTGTAACTTAACCTCGCTAATATGGTTAAGCAAACGTGTGCACTGTGGATAAGTGATGCGCCAGCATGTCCATGGGGAAAGAGAAATGAAGCGTCTTGGTTACCATGGCGATAAATAAAGTTCTGATGGAACGTGGCAACCAGCCTGAAGATTGTTTGCTCACCATGTTGAACCCTCAGCCCCAAAAGGAAAAGCGGCGTGAAGAACCATGTTGCTGCTTTTCTCCTATTTTTCAAATCTGCTGGTTATTTTCTCCCGGACCCATGATTTTTGCGGGACATTCCCTTCTTATGAAGGACACATAATTACTGTCAAAGCAAACAACTGTACAATCTGTACTTTCGCCTGTTGTTCCAAGATGCGATATCCAGAGTGCGAACTAATAAATTCCTTTTCCAAACATGGTCAATTTTTGAAGCACTGGATGCTAACCGAAAATCTGCGGGGCATTTCATGTTTTCCATGCGTGTTTGGCGCATGGACGCGTGGTAGTGGGAACACTGCTATGTTAGTTATTGAAAGGCCGAACTGGCACGTTTGTAGTGGCATTAATCTGCATGTGGAATCAAGTGGCACTTTATCAACACCACTTGACCATCGTCTTACACGGAAGGGTTGTGATGGCTAATGTGCGTGAAAATCTTAGAATCTTAGAATTTCAGGTCAAGATTGATGGCGGTTCTTTGGAACCTGATATCCAGAAATCTTCCATTTCTTACATTTCATAACATTTATAACAGGATAATTTTTAAATGTAATTAAGAAAAAAAAAAGATTATTTGGTGACTAAATTAGGAATCAGACCAATGGCTCCATTCCAGTCCCACACCTCATGTGAAAACAACAGATTCGTCTAACACCGAGTTAAATGGTGGTAATATACAGAGAGACGGGAAGAAAAGAAGGACAGGGAACGAGGGAGACTGTGTGGTGGAAGATGCAACTAGAGGTGTCAGCAGTAAAACTGGCTGGCTCGAGCTGACAGTTAATTGTGATTAGCTTAGTGTTTGTAGAATGTGTTATGATGTTCTTTGCGAATAAATGTCGAAAACGTTAGTTGTGTAGTTGGCTAGAGATGACTCGATCAAATCCCTGGCTCCAAACTTCGAAAGCCAGAGTGATAACGAGTCCAAAACAGGGATACCATTTTGGGGCACGTTCTGGTCCTGGAGATGTGTCTACTACCAAATCTTTGAAGGAAAAAAAGTTCTAAGCCGAATGATCCTTTTAGCTGTTCTGTTCTGAGGACCAACAGTTCCCCTTCCTCATCCTCACAGGAGACAAACAGTTCCATTCAGCCGTCCATCCCGTCCATTGAATTCAGCTGCTTAACATGCCGAGGAAACCAATGTGAGCTCATCCCCAATAATCTTTACATCTTCAGCCTAATTCACTTGGGGTTCTTATGTGTACACAGTTTTTTACGAATGGTTGGTTGGTGATGGAAATTGAAAATTGGGATGGGCCAGTTTGTTCTTTTAACATTCTGGATCAACTGTCGTATGGAGGGCTGGGAATATTAGGCAGTACATACCATATTTAGTCTAGCAGAAGTACCCAGTGCTGAAACCACATTTTGAGTGGGTCCCTCTTTACAAAAAAATCTGCATATGAACAGTACTTGTTCTCATAAAATAAAGGAATATGTGACGTTGAAATGGATTGTTAGTTCAGGTTTTGGCGTCATATAAAAAGCGTCTAAAAGCGCACATGAGTCGAAAGTTGACAAAGGCTACGCAACTATTGCAAGTAAGTAGATTACAGGTTTACATGCTTACGTCGACAGCATGTTTCCCTATTTTTCCACAATTCTCACGCGATTAATTTCCACTGTAACAATTGTAGGTAGATAGATGTATCGAGCGACTAAACCACTTTTTATTTGTGCCGCAATACAAGAATGACAACATTGCGCACAACGGGAGATAGTACGGATTGTATAACCGTAAACACTTAACTTCAATAACATTACACTCTCTGTGCTAAGTGCTTTTTGTCATTCTTCCAAACGGGTTTTTGCCGAGCTTAACCGTAGAGTAGAGCAGTTCGTAAAGTAATACTGATTGATAAGAAATGTGGAACTGTCATTGCAGTGGTAATATCTTAGTTATTTGATGGAAATCGCAAGCAGATTCCAAAATATTTACGCTATCAGGAATAACATGTCGTTTTTTGCGTAACATTATTCTTCATGATGGAATATTTTCAGCACAAATGTCATGTTGTTGAATGTCATGCTATATATCTCAAGATTGACAGTTCCGTAAACACGTTAGTTTTGGGAATATTTGGCACTGAGACTGCAGAGAATCCATATTGTCGCGTTTGCGGTCGTCCGTTCAAAGTTACACCAATAGTTTGCTAATAAACTGCTGTCGTGAACTTGCTGCATTTCACTCTTTGGGGTACGTACTATCCTGTGCGAAAAATGGGGATTTATTTGTGGGCTCCTAACCGACCTTGACATTAGCATCCATAACTCTACCAGACGGGTGTGGATGTCAGATAATCGACAGCTATTGAAAACTGTCCATCTAAAATGGACAAAAGTTTGTAGTGGCAACCATGCAGTACAGCCAACGTAAATGAGTAATTTGAAATATTTGAAATGTGGTCCATCATTTCGTTAAGATCGAGTACTATTTTTGGGAAGTAAGGTCACACCTGTTTTCATTTGTTTGATTACGTTTTCTGCTACTCCCAGAAATCAGAAATCATCTCGTCAAACTTTGTTCAGAATGTTGATATCATGAATTTTAATTGAAAATACAAAAATATGCAGTGAAGTCAATTATTTTTTCCTGATCGCCGCGCCTATAAATTTCGGCCATTGATACACAGTAACACAACAAATGAAAAGAGTCTGGCCTGGTGCTCATTTTGCGAAATATATTTCTTGGTGAAGAAGATAATTCTGAGCAGTCATAGCCGTGAACTACAGACGGAGAGAGATGAGATAATCTGCATCCATCAATACGGTTATTGGGCGAGTCCGCAGACGTTTCTCAATAGATCAAATAACAAATTTGTTAAATTGGCCCCTTATTGCGCAAAGCAATTCTGAAACACTTGAGGTGTCTGGAGTGCGCTCTCCAAACTGTTATCAGACACCGGCGTGTTTAACGTGGGCTGGATTCCATAAAGTCCATAAGGGGAATTGGTGATTGCAGTTGATGGATGGAGTGAACGAAAGTCAAGGAGCACATCAAAATTTCAGAGCCACAAAATATACCGAAATTATTCGAATTGAAGCACCCTTACTATTAGAAGCACCTTTGTTTTGGAAGGAAATATTTTTCCCCAACTTGGACACTTACTAACCCTTTCGATACCCTAGGGTCCTGCAAAATAATGCTTTTTAAGAGGAGAAATGGGAGCATGCTAATTGGAGGCAGTCATCGCCATTAAATTATGTTATGAGAATTACATGTTAAGCATGGGTCAGAAGGTTACACATAGGGTTTTGAACAGCACCAAGTTTGGTTTGTGAGCGGGTCACCAGATGGCCACTACAATTGTTTAAAGATGGCTTACACCTTTGATTTCCCCCAGATTTACCTCAAAAGTAACTTTAATTGTTACTTGTGTTAGTGTTTCACTGACTGGGACCTTATTTGGTGCCAGGCAGTTAGTGAGGTTGGTCCTCTGCTGTGTTGACCATGGGCCAATTCCAAGTTGTAGATACCTTTAGATTTACATGCTCGAAGATTTGAAAATGTCAGATTTTGCTTTGAGATGAGGGGGCAGTGCCCCCTGTGAGCCCCATTAATCCCTATTTAGGGAGGAGGGTATGAAAAAAATGGGCCACGTTTTAATTCCCAGTCCATTTACACATACTTCTAAAAGCTCACTTTTGGGATAAATATGGTCCCAAGGGTCCTCCTGGGTCCAAATATGACCCAGGGGGGCCAGGGGAGTGCAACACTGCCCTAGGTATCAAAGGGGTCAACAGTTGCATTTTTTCACTACTATCAATGTGTTATCTTACTTTGGTGTGACAGAATCGTCTCAGAAATGTTTCCTACCCTGGACAGATTGGCTCACAATCTAAGTCCACTTCATGTGCAGAATGGGTCCTTTAATTTTTCAGAATTTGGTCTTAGCACCGGGTGCTTACATTCCAATAAATACGGCACATGCACCCGTATGCCGACACTAGATTTGGTGACACTTTTCATGGTTCCTTTTTTTGGTGGCAACTGTCGCAATCCCTTTTCTGAAACCGGTGTGCTAGATGCCCTAGAGTGTAAATGACATGTTTATTTTAATCTTTATTCAAATATCATTAAATGCACGCATTGTAAATGTCAGTGCTGTAAAGGTGAGGACCTTGTGTCGCAGTGTCGTTTTACTGCTGCCGACGAAGCTCATGTATCTACGTCGTTAATGGCAGATCTCTGACAGCTATTTATAAACTATCATGTTATGATTACATAAATGTTTCATCCTGGAGAAAAGGGAAAGTAAGGTGCCATCTTTCACAATGTAAAATCCTTACAAGTTAAATTCGGCAGATCGGTGGGACTGAGCCCCGGATATGTTTATTTGATTATGACGCTAATGTTAAAAGATGCAGTTGTTAACTGAATAAGTCAAGACAGTAATGCCGTTTTAAAATCCATACCGTGCGCAACTGCACTGTTGTATGGGTTTACTATAGCCTGGAGGATCTGAAGGACGGAGGCTACAACCTGCCATTGTGGGTTCTGTGCGCTCAGTCAGCACATTAGACTTCAACTAACCCTTCCAATTTCAACTAGATATTACCAAGTTCAGCAGATCCCCCGAAAGAACGAAACTTTCAAGTATAAAAACGTCACTGGAAGTGAACGACCAGACGGCACTTTGTACAATTGTATTTGGATGTATACACCTTGCATGTTTATAAATCCACGCTAACAAAGGTCGCTGCCTTGACGCAAACAATTGGTTTGTCATCAAAGACAGGGAACAAAGGGACATAAATGTCACTTAAAGTTTACGAGTGCTGGTTAAGCAGCTTCCATTAGACACACATGGCGGAAGTTAGACCGGAAATCATACGGTGTAAAAAGGCCTAGACTGCAGTACTAGGGGAGCACGGTCCAGACAGACATAGCCGGGGAAGTTGTAGACCAGTCTACCTGGCAGTTCCTTAAATGGAAATACTACACGCATGAGTGTTCAGTCTTCTTGATAAATAATGCCTAAATAATGTGATAAATGCCTGTGTGATCATTGACACTAATAAAATACCATAAAATGCATAATGTATACGTAGATGTATCATTCCATGATTTATACTGTTATTGTTGAAAACAATGCTCAGTTCTGTGACATTGTTGCTGTTGTCACATATTGCATGACATTATTCAATAACTTTGTTGTTGGGATTCTGCAGTAAAAGGAAATTTATTTGTAAATGCCACTTCTTTCCCTTCCTCTTAGCAACAAGCTGGATGTGACAGAACTATTGGATTAGCTTTTTCCTCTGAAGCCATTGCAGGGAAGAAAATTAGATTAAAAGCCATCAGTGGAACACCCTTCACTTGTAGGGTGTCTTCGTAATGAAGAGTAATATGAATAAACATGTTCTTGTTAAGTGGAACCCCAGCATTGTGTTATTCCAGAAGGAAGTTGATCCCTATTGAGGATTTCTTGTGTATTAAGTAGTCCCGGCTGTGCCATGATGAATAGTATTGTAATCTGGCCATCAGACTGTTGGTCACAATGGCCATCCGAGCATAGATCCCCTTCTGAACAGAGCTGTCAGCCTGTGGATAAGCCCAATCAACCACTGCAAGGGCCTGTGCATTCAGTACAACACAACTGGTTGACCTGTGCCATTCTTCCAGGAAGGCCTTCACATTTTGGGTACCATCCTCTGTGGACTGCAGGTCAACTGCTGCTTCACAGAGTCCCTACTTCTGGGGGAGGCCTGTGCTGTGCCAACTGCATTGTAACAGAGTGACCTTTGCAGGAATGGGTCTGAACACTTAGGGCACTGTCTGTATTTATTTTCCGGTTGACTCCTTGTTAAACTGGTGAAATGTATCCCAGTGCCTGCCAATTAAAACATCATTTGCCACTTCTGTTCAATGCCTTTCCCCAGGGACCTAAAGGCCAGACAACGTAGCATTGTTATCTTCCCTTGCCACAGAGTTTTATGTTTTTTGTCAGCCTGTTGTCTTTGAGAAGATGTCTGGATGCCTCAAATAGGCATATTGTGGGAAAAAGAAACATCTTTAACATGAGGAATGTCTTTAGGCGTGAATACCACGTCGGCTTTAAAACCCATGGAGAGGGTAACATAAAGTCCCCAAAATAGGGGTAATCGGTGGGGCCCAAAAATGGACCTTGGTCCACAAAGATCGTCTCCTGTGGACCTTGGTGCACAAAAATTGTCTCTTGTTTATAATAGATTATTGTCAAAATAAACATTTAAGTCGTAGATATGTGGACAGCGGTTATTCTTGGTTGTCTTATCCAATTTCATGTCAACAAATTCCCGTGCAAAGAAACGAGATTTGGGACCAAGTGAACTTAAATGGTAAATGAATCACAATGGAAATTGAAAGCTTTACGTACACACTGAGTGGAGTTTTCTCCCCATACCCTTCCCCTGCACTTACAAAAAGATCAATAACTCGCATTACAAACAAATCAATGGGGAGGCATGTCTCTTACATGTTCAATTACATGAGAATGCTCGTTAGGTGCAGAGGAAACCCAGATGCACCTGAAGTGTGCGGGCCTCTAATCAGGCCAGAGTCTTAATTTGTTGGATTACGTTTCAATAAGGGTATTGTTTTGAGAGTGGCGATTGGAATTATTATTTGCAGTATATTTATGATTAAAAAGTCATGAAATTAACATAAAAGTTTTCCAAATAACGTTCCACGAGGCGATAAAACCGTTACAATTTTGGGTTATTTGAGCTCACATTCTATTTTTTTTTTTTACAATTCTTGATTTCTGGAAGCGGTGTGAAACCTAATCCGACAAATAAAGAAGGCCTGGCTTTA
The DNA here is from genome assembly GCA_038406195.1 of Haplosyllis anthogorgicola. Classification (NCBI taxonomy): domain Eukaryota; kingdom Metazoa; phylum Annelida; class Polychaeta; order Phyllodocida; family Syllidae; genus Haplosyllis; species Haplosyllis anthogorgicola. Next base: position 2,074 of record JBCAUI010338629.1, on the reverse strand, counting down.
CCAAGGGAAAGTAAAACTGCACTTGTCTTTTGCAAAAAGCCTTTTCCGTCTTTGACGTATTATTTATAGAGGTTCACAGCCAATATCTGGGATGATCTCATCATGTTTTATTGTGATGATTACGATTTTATTCTTGGCACAAACATGAAGGACTCGTGTTGAAAAATGCTAAGTTTTGGAAATCAAAAAGAAAACGAATATCTGTTTTGTCTCATGTCAAATTATCACTCATCCAATATTTCGTAATTGTTAAACGGAGGGGCTGCAGGTTTAAAAAGAGAGGCTTGCTTAGTTGATAACATGCAATTCCCGTAAAAAATTGTGTGTGGCAAACATCGCAGCCCCTTTTGAGAGAGGTGGGCAACCTTTTTTGAAGCCATTTATGAATAACTAATTTTATTTCGAATTTAGTTTCAAAGGAGAATCTTGCTCCCTATCAAAGATCAATCAACTTTCTGATGTTTTATCTCATGTCCATTTTTCAAAAGCCATCGTTGTAGTTTGAGTTTGTTACTTCACACGTCGAACTTCATTATGAGTATATCCTGTGGTAGAATTGCCTCTTTTCAACCGAACCTTGTGTAGGTTCTTTAATGTTGATTCTTGAGCTCTTGGTTCCAGTTGTACAGAGTCCCGCTGTAGTTTGTTTGTTAGCCCTTCACGGGAGTCTAACCTGGGCTGTATTAGACGTATTAGGCTACCTCCAGCTAGTTGATTCACATGTTGATTGATTGTACATACACTTTAGACCTCGCGGCAGCTTGCCAGCGGTTTAGACAAATTAATCGGGAGAGGTTGTCTTTTGGTAAATTAAACCACTAGACTAGTGAGCTCTCTAGGATGACATGAAAAACACAAAAACAACTTCACAAAAGAAAAGGCTTTTTTTAACCTGGACCCGAACCTGACCTGGCGATTCATATGAAACTTTTTTGGTAGCAAAACACAACTAGTTTGGAGCCACTGGTACTCCTATTTTGAATTTCAGGCATACTTAGCTTCCTTGTGTGCACTGCACGTTCACCCATCCAAGTACTAACCAAGCCAGCGGTCGATCTATCAATGTGTTAGTGTTTTCCAACAGTTAAAAGTTGGCGGATCGCGATCTCTGGAACCGCTATCCTGGTTCTCCGGTTTTAGAGAAGCGTTTTGTTGTGACCCCAGGTAGGTATTCCACCCCACTGAATGTAGAGATCATGGAACTAATTGTCTCTGACAGTAATAGATGCTAAGAAATAGAAGAAAATGGGGAGGTTAAGTCACACGTATTTCTTTGCCGAGTACGTGAATGTATAAATTAGTGACGTTTTGAACGAACAAACGAAGTCACGGAATTACGTTAAATAATGATACCACTACAATCCATTTTAGTAGGAAACGTAACACTGCGAAGGTACTCAGTGCCATTACGTTTGCCGGTTAAGTGGCATTTGGTGATATCAGAATTCATCTTACACGGACAAGTTGACGTGTAACGTAAAACGTGTAACTTATCCTCTCTAGTAATAGATGATGAGGAATGGACGGAATAAACTGGAATAACCGAACCTCAGCTCAATGTTCCGTGCGAAACCTCCATTGTTTTCTAACCGTGATCAATTGTTTCGCTATTTGTAGATTCCTTGAAGTTCAGCAGTAACTCTTTGTACGGAATAGCTGAATCTGGTGAGTACTTTCAGCATTATAACATTTCGTGTTTTGTTGCTTTTTTTCCTAGGTCATTTAATTTTTCAGATTGAAAAGCTAAAAGTCGAGGCACTTGGTCAAAATGGAAACGAAAAAAATCCCAAATGAACCTACATGTCATTGAAAGACCAGCAGTGGTTCTGTGATAGATTCATTGTCACATTCTTTCGTGAAGGATTCATTGATGACATAGTTGAAAAATTAATATTAAAAAAGCGACTTTTCAGATACAACACGTATGACATTGGTAATTCCGACATAACTATCACATTGCAAACGAGAGAATTATCCGGGTAGGCCGGGTAAAATGTCTATCACGCATGGAATAACAAATGAAAAAACCCACAGTTTTGCTGTTAGGTATAAAAGTATTAAGAAGAAAGGAGGG
>JBCAUI010338518.1:0-15081 GCA_038406195.1 Haplosyllis anthogorgicola | reverse complement strand
GCCCCAATTTTTACCCGATTTTAGCGCAAAAATCCCCAAAAACTGCATGGAAATGAAGAAATTTTGGCCCGTAGGGGAGGGGGGCGCACCTCCCGCTCCCCAGATCCGCCAATGTGCTGCTGGTTGAAACTCTGGAGAATAATGCTCTTATGAGACAATATATTGTTGATGTCAGCGCCCTCTGGGCAAAAAATACAACTCTGACATCTGGTGGTTGCATCTGGTGGTACATCCCAGGGGAAGATGTAAGCGTCGAAGGATTACCACTGAACGATTATTTTCTGTGTGTTTTAAGCAAAGTTTTTTAAAGAAAAATTCAATGTATCTATTACCCAATATTAGACAGAAATAAATAAATTTGGCCTGACAAGTTGGAAGACTTCTTTATTCTTGAAAAAGATAAAATGTGTTGTATTTCAAGTCATTAGGCCCCCTCTCGAACAAATTTCAATATCCGTTACTGCCGGAGAACAAATAGAGTCTACCATTCCAGTAAAGTTATCTACCCATCGAATGAGCGATTCATAAAATTATCTATGGATACCACAGGAAACAGTTTCGAATGAAAACAAATGGCAGCCCCTTGCACGGATTTGAGCCGTTACGTAATGATGAATGTCAAGAGACGATAGAACGTTTCATGCTCTGATTCGCTAAAAACTGAAACGTCGTCTTACCTTGTGGCGTATGATTTATGGTACTGACGTGTTACATCCCTAAATGTGTGGTGGAGAGATTTAGCCTAAATAGGACAGATTTCTAACTTCCTTTACAGTGCAGTAATATCAGTGCATAGTGATAAATAGGCCTGATTGTTTTACCGGTACATAAAACAAATGTGACTTGGATTCTTAACAATGGATAAACAAAATACAAGTAAGTTTATTTTTTTATTATCTTGTAACAATGAGGTCATTTTTCGTAATACGTGTTTGGCCTAGAAGATTTAAATAACATGCCAATTTACAGAGCATCTATTTCCATACGTTACCCAAATTTACACTTGCAACATTTTTTCTAAATGCAAAAGACAGAAACTTCATGTGTTCAGCGGTTGAGATACATTTGTCATTCTATCAACAACAGATACGATAACAAAAAACAAAATTTGTCCGTCGCACCATCGCAAGCTTCACAATAAGTTTAACGCCCATCCTTTAACGCAACAACAAGCGTTAAATTTTGTATGTTGGTTTATTACAGCTGGTCTGGTAGCATTATATAATAAACAAACATAACGTTACATTTTGTTGCGTTGTGGATGTGCATTAAGTTTATGAAAACGAGCAGTGGTAATATTAGAGGATGGACGTTAAACTTATGAAAACGCGCTGTTTATTTGAAATCCGTTTCGTTAAAGTTCTTCCCGTGGATGATACAATCGGTCTCTATAACTTCGAATTTAACAATCTTGAGTGTGGGGGTGCAGATCAAAACTTTAAATAAGAAAAGTATTACAAATGCCTTCCTCGCGTTTCTAAACATGAAGGTTTAAAAGCTCGAAGTAACAAATTATGCAGGCGACATAAATAAAAGATTTTATTTATTTGTACTCAAATGGTAATCAAACGTGACGTATTCTGTTCATTCGAGTTTTTCGGAAATTCACTTTACTAACTAGACTAATTAGTAAACCCCATGTGGAATCGATTTTTTTGTTATATACTTGCTAAAATGTAATGAAATGTAACTGAAACTTGTATGTTCTCATCAAGTTTTAGTAACTATGTAATCAAAAATTTGATTCTCCATCGATTTTACTAATTACTCTGATTAGTAAAGTGAATTTCCGGAAAAACAAATAATAGTCGCTGAATAGTCGCTCGGCAATTTGTAAAAAATGTTTCTTGTGTCGTAAATACGGTATACCTTCTCGTGTTCAGATTCTACTGCTGTGTACACAGCCCAACCCAGTGAGGAACCCTCACCAGCATCAGAACATCCAACGGGAGAATCCGAAACTCTGGCGGAAGCTCCAGAACATCATCCGGTACCACCCGAACAGTCCGCAGAAACACCCGAACAAACAGCGGAAGTACCCGAATGTCGCGCGGACGCATCCGAACTTCCACAAAAGACCAACGACATCCTCAGTTTTCCAGAAATCAGTTACACTGATGCAGGAAATGATGCAGAAGCTGTTACAGATGACCCGGAAATGCAAGAAAAACTAAACAACATCGATGACCACATGAGATGGAACATTTGGATCTGCTTCTTTTCATGCGGTTTAATTGCCTTGTTTTCAAATTATTTCGCATTCTGCTGGTTGATATCTCTTATTGGCATTTACAAATCACTTAAGTGCCAAGGCGCCAAGAAAAGCGGACTTATAGATCGTGCGCGGTTATATTCGTGTGAGGCGAGACTCTGGTTTTATCTCAGCCTCATGGTCGGGGTTGCAGCTAGCCTAGTGATGGCGGTAAGGTTCTACCACACATACACATATTATGACACGTCACATCTCAGTATCAGGCCAGATGAAACTGAAGATGTGGATTATAAGGAAGATAATGCGGATTTCTTAGTAAACTAGATTCTAATGCAGAACTCTGTGATGGTATTGTTTTGTTGCTTTACAAAAGTGTACAACTTTTCCTTTGCCCATGGTAGTGGCAACGCCTGATGGCCAATAAAGAAGGTGTATTTTTCGTTTCCTTTTGAATATATTCCAAAGTATGGAGCAAGAATTTTTTCTGTAATAACATAAAGTCATGCAGTTGAGGACAATGTTGGCTAATTTCGTACTGTGTTATGCACGGGAATAAAACCATATGATATCCAATGTTTATTTTGTATTATTATGTTGAAATGTAAAAACGCCGTCAAATCAACAACGTGGCTGGGTAAGACGCAACTTGCACAAAATTGCTTAATGAGTGCATGTTTATTACACGTTTTTATATCTCAACTTGCCATGGTATAACAGGGATAAATTTTTTAAGTGGTGCAGATTATTCTCTTTAATTTCTGATGTTGAGTCAACCTGAGGTGTGAATAATACAGGTCATCCCGCTTAGCTCGAACATTCAAGGGAAGCCCCCAAAAAGTTCGGGCTAAGCGACAGTTCGAGATAAACGTCAAGTTTATAATAGTTAACCTATTGATAGAACATTTTAAAAGGTTCGAGTTAAGCAGAAGTTCGAGTTATCCGTGTTCGAGCTAAGTGGGATGACCTGTACTAACAGTCAATTCCGGTTACTTCGATTAAGGCTTCCTCGAGTTTCCCTTCAATAGATCATGAAATTTCTATAAATTCTATGTGAATCAGATCAAGAATTCTCTGTCAATTTTATGTGAATAGTGTTCCACGCTGAGATATTATACACCTGATAAGCTCAGCATCAGAAATTCAATCCTTGCTGGATGTTAAAAATTTGATAGTGATTTCATGATCTGTCTTCGAATATATTTTATTCATTAAAATATAGCAATTAAATGCATTGCAATTCAGTTAGCTCGATTATTCAACTAGTTCGATTAAATTGTGTGTAACTGAAAAAGTCAAAGTAACCGAGGACGATGAAGTTGATATTTTTGTGTCCTAATGTGCATTGTGTTTTGTATTTTCATTCACTGTTTTTTGTTTTATCAGATTCTGCATCATAAATGTAGTGCATTATTAACTATTACTGATGATACTGACAAAATCGTTGATGTACATAAAGGGAAATAAATCATATTCAAGAAACAACAGTTCTTTTAAAATATTTAACTAAACATTTATTTGCTTACATTGTGCTCATTGTAAGCGGTGGTGTATTTTTCGCAATTTTAGATGAAAAGAAATTGGCGAAAAATCAACCCTCCTGTTGGCTAATGTTTTTACGCCGTTTAATTTCATTATCAAACCAATCTAAATTAGTAGTCTACTTCTGCCTCACTGGGTCAACTGACAAGCCATCTTTAATCATGATAATTACTCTGAACCCAAAAACAGGCTATCCAGTGGCCTGGAAGATGGCAGCAGTTTCTAAGCTGTTATTGACAAAAGTCGATAATGCTGACCTCTAGGCTATCTAAATTAGATGTTTTTCAACAAGCATTTCGACAGTTACGTCCTGACAGACACATATGGTAGAAAGCATTACCTCTTTAACTCTGCGTGAAGGACACGTAGCCAAATCATTCAAGGTTTTTCTAAATTTGTTCTTAAAGAAAATTAGGCTAAAATTTTAGTCTAATCCTAGATAATAAATTGAGTTAAGAAAAAGTAGTGTGCACACATTTTAATTTTTCAACCTGACAGATCAAGAAATCAAAGGAAATTTTACCCCCCGCAAAGTACATGAACTGGCCAATGGACTACTATGTGCCTCTTAGCCATCATTTAGAACAAAAGGTTTAAAGGTACGAGAGACCCCATTGACCAGATACTATTTCCATTGGCTGTATGGAGCATTTCTTGATCTGAACCTGCCCATTTTACGATGCGGGTTGATAAATTAAAATGCCTACACATCAGTTTTTCTTAATTCAATTTGTTATCTAGGATTAGGCTTATTAGCCTAATTCCCTTAGAACAAATTAGACTCTAAGAAATACCTTGATTTTCAAATCTAAGTAACGTTCGGTGCCTGATTTCGTTTTCTTTGCTTTAACAAATCATGAAACTCTGTTCAGTTTTGGAACAATAGCACATCAAAAGCACAGCATTGAACTCTTGTGTTGTCTCTTTTGTTCTGTACGTTCCGAAGTTTTTAGGAATTTATTGATTTGAAATGACTCATAAAATACTTATCTTCTCGCAAAATATTCCATGCTATTACCGCAATAAGTATCACAATTAAATCGAAAGAGTATGAACACAAGATTATTCTTTTTAATTGATATCTGCGGTAGGCCTACATCATACATTTTATCATTGCGATAAATTATCCACAAAGGATTTAAATAAAGTGCAACCCGCTTAGCTCGAACTCCAAGTGAGCCACGATAAAGGTCGAGGTAAACGGGAGTCCTAGTTAAAAAATAAAAATGCTTCTTAACCCTTTCAGTACTGAAGGGTCCCAAAAAATAGTACTTTTTAAGAGGAAAAATAGGGGCATGATAATTGGAGACACTCGTCGCAATGAAATTATGTTATGAGAATTATGCCACAAGTGCAAAGGAGCAGGGCCCACATGGGGCTTTCAATGACACCAGGTGTGTTTGTCAGGTGGCCACCAGGTGGCCACTACACCTTATCCATTGAATTTTGAAAAAAATACCTCAAAAGTGTGACTTTAATTGTTACTTGTGTCAGTGTTTTCACTGACTGGGAGCTTATTTTGTGTCAGGTGGATAGTGAGGGTGGTCCTCTGCTGTGCTGACCATGAGCTAATTAGGAGCTGTAGATACCTCTAGATTTACACCTTTGAAGATTTGCAAATGTCAAATTTTTCTTGCAGACGAGGGGGCACTGCCCCTTGTGACCCCATTAATCCCTATTTAGGGGGGAGGGCATGAAAAAAATGGTCAAATTTTGGAAACCTCAGTACCTTTGCAATTTGCTTAAAACTGCATTTTGAGGCTGAAATTACATTTGGGGGATCTCCTGAGGCCCCAGAGGTGCCGGGGGGACCACCATGTCGGACAGACAAGGATTGTATCGAAGGGGTTAAATGTATGATGGAAATGAAATAAAGTTCGATCAAAGTGATGAAACGAGTTAAGCGATGTCGAGCTAAACAGGTTGCACTGTACACTGTATTAATACATGGAATGAAGTGGGTTTTTCATCACTATTAAAATGACTAAAACATCCATATTTGTCGATTGAAAGAAAACAAGACGGATAACCGATCAGGAAATTCTGATAACAACACTGTACCAGGGTTGTGAATCGGATCCCATCGAAAGTTTTATGACCACTTAAATAATGCATATACGTATTTATCAATTTGTCTTGAAATTTTAAATTGATACATGACGTGAAGTACATAACTTTAATTTGTGTTAGTCTACAACACTATTGTAATGAAGATTATGTTGCTATTTCCCTAAAAGAAGACAACTAACTAATATTTAAATACTAAATTTATGTATTAATAATTGCTATGTACTTCAAGTATCAATAAAAACTTTTAAGAGAAATGCATATATTAAAGCAGTACATGGAATTCGTATCAGAAGTTTAACAACAGCGTATCAGAAGTACAGCGTGAAATTCTTTCATTCTCTCTTTTGTTCTCTTCGTTTCCAAAATGATACCATTTCTGTGTACAGCTTTCGACTGGGTCCGATTCATCGCCCTGACTCTGGACGATAAAGCCATGTGTGCGTTAGTGGAACAAACGAGGTGTCCTCATACTGAGCACTGACCCTCGTGCTTCCCCCGACTTTTCCCTAGAATTGTCTGAAATTGCCAGAAATGCATTTTCCCCAGCCCGGGGGAGGGGGGGGTGGGGTCCTGGTCAACTTTTCCCTAACTTTTGACACTGAGTCCAAATCTGCTGAAAATGCATTTTCCCCAGTCCGGGGTGGGGTGGGTGGGGTTTTCTGATTAACACTGCGATGGTTGCTAATTAGTAGGAGGTGATGCGTGATTTATATAATCGGGAATTACTTTTCACAATTTTACAAAGCTGTTACTTTTCTAATGAGTAAATCCGTATTTCTCTTTGCAGGTAAGTATCATGATGTCACAGACACAGTACCTTAAACAACGTCGAACATCGTCAAAAAAGCATAGGAAGGTAACATCTTATGAATCTGTTATGCAGTGCAACTGAACTGAAATCTCCCTCGGAAAAGTCAGAAAGGCTGGAGGTAAACAAAACTTTGAAAAGAAAAGGTACAAATTAGGTATTTCAGAAAGTTTGAGTAAAGCCAAAGTACGAGTCATACGTGTTCGAGTTCAGCACTTGAAGACTGTTGTCAACAGCAGATCCCTATGTTTTTAAATGACATGGCTTTCTCTGACTCCATTGCTCTTCGTAACTGCTTTATGTGATATTTTTATTTTAATACCTGGTAACAATAATAATGTTTTATTACTTATATAGATCTAATTTACTAAATATGCCCACATTGTTTCATTATGTAAATTGAGCAAAATGAATCATGTCTTTTTTGGCCCAATGGAGGATATTATGCAGATCTGGCGCTGCATTAAATACCAATGGTAATACTTGTTACATGAAGTGATTCAATTATGTGCAATGCTGATGCTGTGCAGAAACTGGAAACATTCACTGATTCCTACTTCAGTCTATTAGACTCACTGAGACGGAGATTCGAGGTTTCTCAACGGGAAGCGATCTCACTTAGTCTCACTTTTGACCTCCAATTTGGACGATGTCTTATGTAAAATGATGGATGGTTTACTGAACAGAACGGAGCAAAGATGAAATTGGCTTCAATGTCATAAATTGTAACACAAGTGTGAAAATGTTGCAAAGTGGCTCACGCTGCATTAGGCCAGGCACATTAGGGTAAACCCGTAATGCAGCGAATGAAGAACAATCGTCCAGATCCCATAGTCAACTGACTTTCAGTGAGCGGAGTCATTATATGTCATGTACGCTACGTACGTTAAGTTCGGTGGCTGCCGCAGAGAGGCGTCATGTGGCCGTTATAACCTCGTGACGCACTGTCTCGACGTTTCGACAAGTGAAAAGGGCAGTGATCCCAACACCCTACTTCGGGGCTTTATGCTAGCAGTAGACTCGGTCGCAACGCGCAAATAAGGGATTACGAACACAAACAGCAGCACACTACAGGCGCTGCTCGGCAAAATAGCATGTAGGGAACGATTGAACGTCCACAGATAAGGCAGATGCCCGTGTATGAGGTGATGTGCTGCAGTCCTTCCCCAAGTAAGTGAGGCAATGGAAGAATGTCTGGGTTAGGGCACAAGGTGTTTTATAGACATCTGCAGTGACGTCACCCCATGGGTGTCATCACAGAGGATGACGTAGGGCCTTCCATCGTTTTGTGACGTGAACAGAACGTTCTCGTGACATCATGATGGTGTGGCATCACCACGCATGTGCAATGGTGTAGCCAGGCCAAGTTTCTAAAAATAGACATTGGACACCTAGGCCTCTCTGCATATGTTGCCATGTCTGCGTGGCACGTGGGAGCCGTCCACGTGACACGCTATGGCGTCCGCACGAGACGGATTTACGCATTTAAAGACCGCCAAACGACAATTTACACGGGGTGGGGAACTCCGCACATCACATATATATCAACCACAGATCTTAGCGAATATTTGCAGTGGACTCTTGAACCACCTACTAACATTCACGTTAAGATCCAGGGACTCTGAAATTTAAGATAGGAAAGGGGAATTCAGTCTGCATGGTGAGTGCACTTCTGACCTTGGTCATTGTGAATAGGCCGGTGATATCCCTATCAATAACAGATAATGATGTTATTATATGTAATGATGGCTGTAAATGAGCCGCTGCCACTTGGGAGACAAAATACAAAATGATATTGGCATTTGGTTCGGCAAACTTCTGTCCCTGCTAGGAATATTTCGAGGCAAAGCCGGATAAGTTTTCTTCATAACAAAATGGTGAAGTTGAACCTGTAATGTTAAACCAGGAAATACGTCGTATAAATCATCACATTCCATCTCAGCTACAGTTGCTTTCGCTACTGAGAAATCTGGTGATTTCAAAATTCTTACACGTACAAATTAAGCGGGTGGCGTGACATCATCAGCTTATCATCGCTTGATAAAAGGGTCCAATATAAGAGAATATTATACTATTATATTGGGCAGAAAAAACTTGTAAAAGCGGTGCTTTGCATGGTGGGACATTGGTGAATTTGTATTGTTTTGAGCCCAGTCCCAGTCAGTATAATAAGTGACGACACAGTGAGACCCTAGGATGTTTGGCGTGTGATATAACAAGGATAGGTGGTATAAGTATGACACGTGTATTGGAATTGATGTAACCTTGTATAAAGCACTTCACCCATTGGTGTTTTGCAGTCACAGATACCGTAACCGATCCATCTGTCCCATGTTATTCTTCCGCTTGGACACAGCGAAGTTGTGGGAAAAGCCGTACTTTGGTATGGTATCATTCTTCATTTACACCATTCGTAGTTATTTCTGTTCGCGCAATTGCGGACAGTGCAAAGTGTCACTTAGTTAATCTTGTATCTTGGTCATTATCAACAAATGCAATAGTTTAACTACAGAAGCATTGCAGAATGTGTTTTGTCAGTTTTTAACAGATTGGGTCTGACCAACCAATAAATATTTTCCAACTACTTAAGGAAGCTAATGTCACTGCCCTGGCCATGTTCTCAGACTGACACAGGATCTTCATTATGCATGAGCTGAGGTGCCAAGACAAAGAATCTGCACAGAGTATATCCCTTGTTAAGACAAGTAGCTGCAGTTAAAGCAATGAATTAAGTGTATATGGGAAAGAGCTAAGCCTATCTATGTGTACCTCTCTACAAGTAAATAACAGTCAAAATAGGACGTGCACAGATGTTACAATCATAAATGTCAGGGATACATCTTAGTAACATGAAATATGCAACAGCTTTGATGCAGATACTACGCGTCATTCGTCTGTAGTGGCATTAGGGCTTTCATCGTCAAATATATCTGTCATCTTTTCAGTTAATGTCTTGAACGGCAGGTTAAGACAAGACAGCACAAAAATTATCACATTTTGTCACAATTTTTGAAGAATTTAAAGTATTTTTTGCTCAAATTGTAACATAAAAATAGACCAGTGCAGTCTTTTGCTTATGTTATTCGCATGTTGTTAACACTCACAGAGCAGAACATTTGCCATGATTAGCACATCGGGAACATCTGACAACCACCACACCTTGGCAAATCAGTGAATCTGCACGTAACCAGGTGGAAGTCGGTGAGCTGTCACGTACCAAACCTTTTGTTTTTCTAAAGGAGTGGAGAAAGTGTTTTTTTCAATGAGCATTTTCTTACAAACTGTTGTTGACACATAAGTAGTTGGTTTCAAACAAAGTGTAAAAAGCATTTTTGATTCTACAAAACTTACGGCAACTGTCAATTATTTCTTTGGAGCCAAATTTGTAAGTGTCGTTTAATGTAACTGCTCTGATATGGAGTCAGTGTGTATGAATTCGTTGTGACATAATGGCTCAAACAAGAAAGTTGAAACACGGGTCAGCGGAAGAACAACAGGAAAAATCGAGAGTCTGCTGTGTTGAGCAGAGGAAGTTCTCACACGCGGGATGTAAGCTGTTGTTCTGTGGAGATTCAACAATGCATTAGTCAGCTGCAACATCCGCGAGTTGTATCCGTTGTTTGGCCGTTTTGTTTGCATTAATCAGCAACGGCACTATCCGTATGATGTACGTTAAGTATTGTTCTGGCGTTTTGTTTGTTTGTTTGACCCTTCTTTGGACAATAATACGAAACAACATTAGTAATGTTATTATTCAATTGTAAATACTTTAATTTGTTCCTGCTCACATAACAAGTGTTCACGTAGGAAAACGTATACTTATTATGGATAACTCATTGATGGATATCTTAACACTGATATGTAACAAATTTATTGGCAATGCGGGAGAGAGAGCCAATAAAATCTGCATTTAGATGTGAGCTGTGATTTGTATCATGGATTGGTTCCAATGTGGCTAATGTAGTTGATTTACTTGAGTAGTGAGGACTTTCTGCTGAAACGAAGAGCTTTGCTGACGCATCAAATAACTGAACTTGCCATGAGATGGCACTTCAATTTGTTGTTACTGATTCTGTACACAAATATTTTAAATTTAAATTACAAGTGTTTCATTGCGACAGGTTTTATTTTTGACACGATGTATTGAGAATTTGTTCTGCGAAAAAAGTTCGATTTTTGAACAGAAATTACATAGAGTGTAGAACACTTTGCTTATTACGGAGCTTCAAGGTAAATAGGATGGAAATTTTGTTTCCACTTTCATGAAGCAATCTTCTTAATGGCACGTTATTGCTCGTCGCAGGTAATTATGACTTTGGAATGAAGATATATGACAAATAGCACTAAATAATAAAAATAAGTTCCAAAGATTTTGATTGAAATGTTTCGTTTCTTATGATAAGAAAGGCTTCAGTGACAATTAACCAGCTTGGTGACACATTTACCATATGGGTGTTTACATTGCTGATTTATGTGAAATTTAAAGATGAGCAAGTGTAAATTGCTAACTTGGAGGGCAGAACTTAGATCCATGCTGCCCTTAGGCGAACTCTTAGCGCGCATGTCCGCTCAGGGAGCACAATCGTTTAAGGTATGAAGATTTAAGCAGCACAACTAATCTGACTTCAAGCAGTTGGCAATAAAAATTGCGAAAGAAAATACTTTCTTCAATGCTTGTCGTCAATTGACAGAGATTACTCTTAGCTGGCATTTGTTATTGAATCAAGTCTTTTCGCTGTCGTAACTTACGTGGATGGCTCGCGTCACTTTCATGTTTTGACATTTCCTTGTTTCCGATAATTTTTGTAGTTGGTTTGCTTTGTAACTATGCGGTGAAACGTTATGGATAACACGATATTTTGTCTGATGAAGTTTTCCCATTGGTACATATTGATGTGTGAATTACTGGAGGAACAAGCGTTTCCCTTAATTTGATATCAAGTCGGATTTTTTTGTACCGGGAAAGGTTTTTGGCTTATTTTGCATTTTTGCATTTCACATGTATATCTGCAATGTTGTGGGAAAGGGCCTGAAATTGGTTCGGAGATATTTGAGCATGACATGGTATGTTGGAAGCGGCATTTCATGTTAAGTTGAAGTGATGATTTAAACAGAATATTCGGAGATCTCTACATGCACAGATGTCATCATTCATTCAATTGGTCTGGCTGACTTTAATGCCAAGAAGTCATGTGACTAGATTCCAAGGAGACCTAAGGAATACATGCTTTGTAATATAGTAGAATGCAGACTTTTTGCCTTTCAAAATACGCCACACTTCATGGTAAATTTTATTTCTGCATCTTCGGAAACTTAGTTTTCAGCACAATTTACCCAAAGCTTTCTCTCAGTGGAGTGATTCAAAGTTTGTTGAGGCAGAGAAATCTAATTTAACTTATAGCTCCAATTGTGGGTCTGCATTATTTGACTCCAGAGGAGAGATGTTTAACATTATATCGATACGTGATGAATTGGGTCTAAATGTTCCTAATTGTTTCCGGACAGTGGTTTATTAAACATGAATAATCGACATCTGGCAGCATTCAAATGGAAACGCTAAATAACGTCCAAGGTTTGGCATTGTTATATATTGCTAAATGTTAGCCAAATGTGATTGACTGCACTATTGAATACGCATGATATATGATGTATGTATGTATTTTCCATAAAGGCATTGTACGAAGCCGATCTGTCCACCTTCTAAACACCTGAGGCTTAAATTCCATCAACCAAATTGGACACATTCATCCCAGGGATAAACAAAGATTTATAACATTGTTGTATATTGTTATGGCTCCCGGGCGGTCTGGATCCTGCTGTGCTGTGCAGCGCTGTCCCCGCAGATTTCTGTCTCATTTTAAACGCATGTAGTAAGAGACTAGAAAGATAGTTTGACCGCGTTTTCTTTTCTTTTCTTTTTTGGCTCATTTGGCATAATTGCCAAAGAGACTACAGAATCATGAATTGTCTGTCGTCCGGCATTGTTGTCGTCGTCATCATCTGTGCACAGCTTCCCTGAGCACACTATTGATCATAGAGACTTCAAATTTTACACACATATGCACCTATATCCTATCTCAAAGCCTAGCAAAAAATATGTTGCTGTGACCATTATTCTCAATTTGGCAGCCATATTTGGTTTTTTTCTGTAAACCTTAATCTTTGACATGCAGTTAATGATACAGACTTCATATTTGGTGGCCGTATGCACTAACATACCCTCTTTATTTTCTGTAAAAATTATATTGATACCACCTATACTTCTAGTTTGGCAGACATATTTGTGATTTTTCATAGATCATATATTTGGGATTTTATCTTAGACACTTTATTTGTTTCCCTGTGATATTGTAACCAATATTGTCTTAGTCTTTTGATAATGCCAAATGAGCTCAGGTCAATCTGGACCTATTTTTATCTTAATGGACCATGGTTCATTTAGGACCAATGGTACTCCCTGTTTCAGACTTGGCTGACTCTGTCTATCGATTTTATAGTATTTAAGTCAACATATCTTCCGAAATAGTTGTTAATTAGTGTTGTCACCGAAAGTCCTTTCTCAATACCTATTATCGGTTTGTCAAAACAACAAATATACCGGTATATCAGTTTCTCTTCAAACCAGACATAATTATCAACTGTTTTCAATAAGTTTGCATTGTTTAAACAAAATGTTTGGTGCATGAGTTAATAATTCATTTCGAATATATTTAAATAAATGCTCAATGTAAACATTTCAACATGTTTTATCTCAATGTCATTTCCTTTGAAATTGAAAATGTGGATGGCAAGAAACTGTTTAGGTCATTTTGGTATGTCTAATGTAAATGTGTTTGAAATGTTTGGAGCTAATTGTTAAAAATCACCGATATCAAACAAGTATTATCGATTATAAAATTATTTGTCACGACAACAAATATACCGGTATTTCGGTATATCGGTATATCGGTGACAACACTATTGTTAATGCGTAGATCTATTGTGTTTTGAATCACTTGTTTTATCATTTCTTTAAGAAGTGCAAGGGATAGATTTTGCGATTCCTACCAGTAAGCCTCACGTAAGACCCCAGCTAAGCCACGTAGATGAGACGCCGCGTGGCACGCAGTAACGCTCACAGTATCTCCGCAATTTCAGTGAATTAGAGGGTAAATACTACCTCTAATAACCAATATAACTAATACAGTCAATGGACCTGGTGACAGTTACCATCGATCAGCTTGATAGTTGGGTGAAAATTGGTAATTGATTAGGTGATTTTATTGTCAAGGAATAGAGTTGTTGAGTACTTTATCGATTTAAGTCACCAAATCACAAAAACATCTTCCGATCCATCTGTTAAAGCGTCATCCTGTATGTGTGAAATTACCTTCAGGCCATGATAGATCAGCATAACGTTAATAAGTTCTTTTTAATTTTGGAAAAAGAAAAATGTTTTATTGGTTACAGCTGATCTTAGGGTGCGCCATTTTCATTTCTGGTGGCTTCGAAATTTAAAATATTACCAGTGGCTTCAAAAAGGATGAAAAGGATTTAGGGCTTTTATAACAATGTATGATACGTAAGTGCTATCATTAGCTTAAACTGATTAGTGGAGCCGGGATAATTACATGTAGAGATAAAAGGGTAATGCACAGAATAAAAGCGTAACGAAACTTTGAAACATTGTTACAATGCATCATTGTTAACTCGTGAACTATTAAGGTATGAAATATTATAAAGATGCTATATCTCTTCATGTCTTCACTGAATATGTATGAAGAATTCTTCTCAATAAGTCAGTACGTTTTGGAATTAAAATCACGATTCATTGGCTGTAAGGATAAAGATGAACGACTTTATTTCTTTTGAAATAGTTTTCGTTCGTAAATTTAATACATGTTTAGGAGAATTTGGGAATTGTGTAAGCGATAATGTAAAACAAGAAAACGGAATAATTCATACTCCCATAAATATTACTGAACTTATTAGGATATGTGACTTTTGTTCCAGAAGAAAAGTTTCGTCCTAATAAATCATTCTTTCTATTGCAAAGCAGGACTCTCCCATGCGAAGGCTGCTTGTGCAAGATTAGATTAAATTGCTCCAATTGACTGTTTTGTACCAAGAGTTATTGAGCTAACATTGGCTGCTTGATTGGACATTCTTGCAAAGAGACACTTGCTTTACTGATGCTAATTTACATGTATCTTTTCTCACAAAACACTCTTCAAAGGATGGTTCCAGTGTGCATTTATGTTTGATCAATCACACTCCCTTATATAAGAATGCCATTGCATTATTCCAAATTGCTTTCGTCGACTTTGTCACAAAAATATTAGTATTGTTTTGTGTTTTATAGAAACTAGGTGGAACCCGTGCTTTGCATGGTTATAGCATGCCAGCATCTGCTCTGGGAGAATAACTTACAATTTAAATCCACAAATATCACCCATAAAATTAATGCATCCAA